>JACM01047053.1:0-81047 GCA_000787095.1 Periophthalmodon schlosseri
TGTAGGGAGTATTATACCGCTGATGAGACTGGCAGGGACTGAGCTGGGAGAGAGAGCCCTCAGTATACCACAGAAATGGAATTACCCTAACAATTGTAAAAAGTGTATTTTATTTAGAAATGGAACAGTCCCTTCCATTAGTGCTATTTTGTGAGGAAGTTGAAACTATATATATATATATATATAGAGAGAGAGAGAGATATGTGACATGTTCTCTAAAATCGTGTGAGCAGTTGAAGCCTTGTTATTGAAGAAATATTGAGGAACTATATAGTGAATGGATTGTCAGCAATACAGAAACTGAATTGCATGACTGAGTTATCACGAAGAAAGTAACTTTTAGGCCAAAAATGCTATTTGTAAATGCAATTTCCTGCTTAAAGCATGCAAAGTGACAGACATACACTTCCTCTTATCAGCACTTCTCATCTATGTGAAAACTATAGCTCTAGCTGACTTGGCTACAAGGTTTTGGGCTCACTAAGAAGTTCTTAAAGAAGTCAGGGATTAGGACCACTGTGTCAGCACATGACTAATTATCGTCTTTACAGCCATGTTGTGTCATTTTTAAGTCAGTTTTTTGTCTAACCGTGCTGTCTCTTCATCTCCAACACTCATTTCTTTTAACCCGAACAAAAGCAGACATAAAAGAGTCCAGCTTCCTTTGACCTCCTTGGTACTTATATGCGTTGATAGACCATGCATGTAGATGTGGTGAGGATTTCTGGTCCCTCCTGTGCCACCCCCTAGAGCTAAATCCCTTAATCTGCCCTGGGACACGTCTGGAGGGCAAAACAAACAAATAGGACACCCACCCCACTCAAACTCCCCCTTGTGTGTTGGCCAAATCCACGTACACACTTGCACACCTCCCTACAAGGCCCCCCATCTGTGAACATGACATCATTGGGAGGATAGGCGGACGTGAACCCTCTCAAGGTTAATGAAGTGGGCCTGTGACCGCCGAGGCTGGAGATTCAAATGATGACAGCGGCCATGTTGGGAATGGGTGGGGGGTAAGGCGTATCCAGCTCCTTATTTTCTTGGGATTGTTTTATTTTAAACATTACAAATAAAATGCGGCGTGTGTGTGTGTGTGTATAATTTAATATGATCTCCATGAAGTAGGCTGTAGCTTTCGATTCGATAGACCTACAGACTACAAACCAAATACTCTAATTGTATATTTTTGAATCACACTGAGGAAAAATTATAGACAGACTTCATTGAAAAAAGAAGAATAAACATCCAAAATATTTCCAATCAACTGCTAATAACCGGAATTTTGAATACACTGTTTACACTACTTACAATACTGAATACACTGTTTATTTTTGGAAATCAGCAACAGTGAAGACAAATGGAATTGTAGGGTTCGGAACATCTTTGTAAATGCATGTCAGGTGGTCCAAAAAGGTTATAAAACTGGAAGTCTGTGTTTATGGGTGGAGAGGTCAGAGGTCAGTGACACTGTCTCAGAGGTCAAAAGGTCAATGTGAAGCGCCACATTTGGCTCCAGCTGCTATAACAGTTTATGATGATGAGAGCGAGAGCTGTGTTTTAATAAGGAGCATGTTACAAGTCAAATAAATGCAGCTGAATAAAAATGTTAATTAGGCCTGTGTTATGAAAGCTATTGCTAATGGCCTTGGATGCATCTTTTTCCACAACCTTTAACCGTAACCCTAATGTCAACCTGACTGTGAAATAATATATCATCAAAAATGTGCTGGCACAGATACCAATGCAACATAATAATATGGCATAAATGCGTTGGAAAAGAAAACGACCTGGATGCTTGATGCTAAAATTTGGCAAACTCTGAAATGAACTATTGGCTGTTAAATGATCTTTAGCAGATTTTTTTTTCTTTCTCTGAGCTAATAAACTACAACCATGTATTCTTTGTTTTGGTTTAGCATGTCTATTAAAAGACTACAAATAACAAGCTAGTTTATAAGAAACCACAGATTCGTAAGCGACCTCAAGACTCTTTTCTGTATTCACCACAAAAACTTCTTTTGAATAAGCTGAAAATTAGCATAAGGTTTATCCAAATATTGTTTTGGTCTTCTTCCTCTTCTTACTTTTATGAATACACTTGTGTTTATAACCATCCGGCCTCCTGAGCCATTTCCTACTATAAAACCCCTCTTACTACCTTCATATAAATGCCATCTTTTCCTGTCTTCATCGTGGTTTACCTCTGTCTCATCCTGACTCACCAACACCAGCGATGAGCCAGACCCTGATGTCATCGCTCTTTATTCCAACGCAGGGTGATCTCATCATGTACCGTAACCACAGAGGCGCTGCCGTCCAAGTGTCAGAAGCAGAATGGTCGAACCTATAAGGGCCACATCTGCAGAAAAGTTCATACGGGAGTCGTGCTAGCTCCTAATCCATCTTCACTTCACTTTCAAATACAAGGAAGTTATTAAGGGGACATAAAAGAGGGCTCAGAGAGTAGAAGCGCTATGTAAACAAGTGCACTTTTCTCATTTGGAAGTGTGGCCTGGAGGTTCAGAGCAGCACGTATGATAGAGTGGAGACTAGTTGACCGTAACGTGGAAAGTGTGACACGATTGTGCAAGATGTGCCAGAGGACTGATAAAAAACATGCCGTTCCTGTTGTTAGCCTTCCAGACTATAAAAGTCTTATGCTAGCATGCTAAAGTGTAGGCTAAATATAATGCAGTCTTGTAAGTTGTTGCTTTTATTATGATGGAACTGAAAGATATGCATTGTTATTTGGATAGAGGAGCATTTATCTCAGTCAGAGGAAGGGAGGCTCAATGTAAACGGCCGGACAATGGTTGGCAAATGGCAAGTGATGGTTTTGTCTTGCTGTTCCATATCATAACTATTTAGTATTTCTTCATCCATTATAGAATTATATAAGAATAAATGCATTTATTCCCAAAATTGTAGAAACCTAAGCTTAACCTAACTTTTTTTTTGTGCCCAATGTTTTTTTTTTATCATAAATATTCAAATCTGACATATCACTCGGTTATTTCTGAGTCATGAGTTATTTCTCATGACGTGATTGCCGAAGCAGGTGCAGAACTTCATCATGAGTCTCGGGAGTAACAGAGTCCACTGTCCACTGTGCTGATTCATTTATGTTTCATTTGTGTAATATATAAAATTAAACACCCAACACGTCTGACTATAAGCACAACACTCATTACAGCCCATAGAGAGTAGTCTATACAAATAGAGAGAGAGATTCTGTGGTCTGCTTTGTGTTTCCTCAAGTCTTATCGGTTTGTTAGTGCAGTACTAGCTCACATCTGTGCTTGTGTGTGCGTATATGTGTGTGTGTGTGTGTGTGTGTGTGTGTGTGAAAGAGAGAGAGAAGGTCAGACTGGGCAGTGATCCAACCTCTTCAGAGCTGGAGTTTCACCACAGGAGGCTGCAGTGGGCACTCTGCCAGTCACGCACACACACGTATACACACATAAATGGGGATTCTCAGTGCCCGAGGCTAAGGACCAATGCAGTGGATGCCTAGAGGCGGGTCTGACCACTCACTAACCCCCACCAACGCAGCACGGACGGGGCAAGAGCGGGACTGAGGAAGGGAACTGTGGGGGACCTGGGTGATAAGGCGGGATGGGAGAAAAACACTGATAGTGCGAGAGCTGCCATGGAGAGTGAAAAATAGTGGAAAACAAATAGGCGCTAGCAAGAGACACAGTGGATTCAAATATTTGTATCAGTCTGATGTGAAAGTCCTTGATTTTTTTTTTTTTTTTGTCTTAAAAATCAGGAAAAACTAAACTACTTGATTTTAGATTGTTTACCGTGGTCCAAACTTCTTTCTCATTTTCCTAACGCATTCCTAGCATACTAATTATTCACCATAGTTTTATGAGATTTCATGAGTTTAAGCTTTTCACAACTTTCAGAGGCCACACCGCTGCCGTACTATTAGCAACAGTTATTTCCTGGTTCATGGACAGTGAAAACACTTTATAATGCTTGCCCCTCAGGAATAAATAAAGTTATATATACTGATTGGTTGATTGATTGATTGATTACATGCAGACAGCACACTTCGGTCTCATTTTGACCCCAAGTTGTTTTTACAATTTATCTGTTCTTGGGAAAGACAAATATTTCTTGATTTGCATTAAATACATAACTACATGTAAAATTAAAAGAAGTACTGGTAGACAGTTTGTTAACATTTTCCCATTTATTGCATTCTTAACGTAAATTAGTGTAGCATGGAATTAGTATGGCCCATGGTAACAGGGCAAATGAATGCATTTGGAGTGGCTGCACAGTAGAAATGAAAATAAAAGCAACTTCCAAGAAAATGAATTGCCCCAGGAGTTATTTTACTGGAAGATGAAACTAAAATTAGTCAAGCTAAAAAAAATACTCCTCATGTCACCAAAACTGATACTAGGGAAAAAAAATGGACATTTGAAACGTGCTGTTGTTGAAGATGCCCAGCGCCAAAGCAAAACTGCAATATTTGGATGCACGAGAAGCTGCATATGAACAATTATTCGTGTTTTGTTCATAATTATAATCTACAGTATCTAAAGAAAGCGCCTGTTGTAATGAAATACAGTAATCCCATTCATTTCAGCAAGTGTTTTCCGAGCAAGGACATGGAGCCAATTAACAGCCTGTATCTGCACTGGCCTGAATCAGCAGTGTCTGTAGCAGGTGGGAGAGGTCCAGCAGATGCACAGGGAGGAAAATGTGTTGGAAAAAGAGGCGCAAAGAGAGGAGCCGCGTGTTTTTCATAAAGGAAAGAGCCTGACAGACAGAGACAAGAGGCTGTGTGGAAAATGGATAAGAGGTGTTACAAAAGACATGGACGCCGGGTACATTTGGACCCATTCAAAATAAGTGAGCGTTCAAGTCAAACGCAGAAAGATGTGATTTCCAGGTGCTAATGGTGCAAGCTTTTCTGTTCACAACTCATTATCACCTACAAATTGCAGATGAATTTTAATTTCCTAGGTTCCTCAAATCCTCAACGTGGCACATTAAATGAATCACTGAAGATTCATTTGCACGTCCAACTGCTGAAAAAATGTTGCTATTTAAAATTTATGCAGTACTTCTTTTTGGGGTGATTGGAATATTTTAATTCATTTTATTCACTGTGTTTAATAATTAGTTAGCCCTAACCTATTCAACTTAAATTCAGATAATATGGTAATGTTGCCAGATCTCCATCTATAATAGAATTGGTGGACAGTTATAATTGAGTTCATGTTCACCATATAACTGCACACATTTTTAGTATGCACTTACCACTGTTGCTAACAAGTGAGGTCTACCACATTGTTCAGGTGTTAGGTTGTTAGAATGAACTATACTATCAAGACAAAAAAAAGCCAAACAGTACAGGAGAGAGTGGGGAGACACGTGTGTGCTGTGACCAAACCCCTACGCCAATAGGTCATCCAGCAGCACAATTTTTGAACCCTCAAGAAAGCAAGAGTTTCAATCCTATCATAGGGTTGTCAGATCCTGATCAAGTGATACTAAAATTAGTATCAAAACTAGATGCTCATTTGAGCAGGTATTAGGTCACGAAGGTCACATCAACAGGATAGAAATGAACCATTTCTGAATAGCTTTAGAATGATCTTGAGCTGTATCAGAACAAGTATGAGACCACATAGACTAGTACACGCCCATGGACCACTATGGAGCATACCTAGACGACTGAGCGATTACATAGATATAAGGCCATGTGGTAAGATAAAAGAAAGTACTACAATTTAATGTTGAAAATCACATTCTATTGTCTAAAGAAAAAGTGTTTTTATTATCATTATACCATGGTATCGGAATCAGTATTGAGTATTGAATCTATTCCTTAGAAATCGAGTTTGAACCTTTTACCCTATACGCAGCCTGGTTTTCTCAGAGGTGAGGAAAATAGTTAAATAAAATATAGCAACTTGTAATAAATAATAAAAAAGAATCATATCGGCCAGGCTTTGAATTCATCTGTCAAAAGACTCAAATAAACAGTCAATGCAACATCTGGAAATTCATCTTTATGCGATACACAAGCGGTGAACTCGACAATATAAGTATAATTTATAAAGAGGAAAACAGCAGCGCAATATAATAACTTAAAGCGGCCAGACCCGCCAACAAGGTCACTCCAGTCTCCCTTAAGACCTCCTTGTGTCAAACCTCTCTTTTGTTGGCCCGTTGTCTTGACTCCAGTGCAGAGGGGAGGACAGGCGTGCTCCGAGAAAGCGAGGGAGAGAGAAAAAGGGAGAGAGAATGAGCGAGTGGGCACAGAAAGAAAGGCCTTGTGTGTGGTTGCCAGAGTGGTGTACGGTTTCCAGCAGCCTTGTTTTCCTGACTTAGCCATTCTGTAAGCCTTCTATCCACTTCCCCTGTTGCACACAGACACACACGCACACAACAGCACTCGAATCTCAGATCTCGCTACATATCGCAGAAGATAGGAGCGCTCGGAAAAACTAGCTCAGGTCGTCTCCTCTAGCTATTCCCAAAGAACTTCTCCGGTTGCACCACCACGTTCCTCAGCATTGGCCCATTGGTTTACTTAGGCAGACGCTCATCCAGCTACTTAATCTGTGTTATTGGAACTCTGCTCATATCAGTCCCCTTCCATCTAAATATTATTGGAGGCAGAGATAATAAAGGGTGAAGTAAATATGGGGGATAACGGAGGAAGAGGCACAGCAAGAGCACTTCCTAGATGGGGTTTTGGGGGAGATGTGTTAATGGCTGCTTTTCACTTATGAGAGTGTTGCTATAACAGAGTCCAAATCAAACAAACCTACATATTTCCATTTGTAAATCTGGTAGGTATTTTTATTTGTTAGACTGTTGAAAACTGAAATAACAGGGACCAATGCAATACACAAGAGGTGAGTGAAGATACAAATACTGCTGCCATGTGGCTCAGTGGTAGAGCGACAGCGCATATGTGGGGGAGCTCACCTCTCAGTATAGTTGTCTGACTGACTTTACAAACAGATTCAAACCGTAAGTCCTGTCATGCAAAAATGTGGCAAGAAGTAAGAAGAATTGCAATTTGTTCTACGCTCCACTGCTTATTTTACACAATGCACCTTTTCAAATCAGTAATGGCAGCTGATAACATGCGTATCTGTTCTCAGTGGAAAAGGGGATGGGATTACTCTGTTTTGGTATATTGGGTTATACGTACAATTATGAACACACACTACTATGATTATGGCCTTGACAGTCATAATGAAGGCATTATTCTCAACACAATAAGACTAATTTTACTGTAATCTGAAACGCCTGTGCATTTAGAGCTGGCAGTGAAATGCTTATGTAAAAGTCATAAACTGACCTGAATAAAGACTGATGTCATCACCTTCATACTCTCTCATACAACTGGTTTTGCAGCTTTCTAGGTAATCATGTTATTTTCCTAAGGAGAAGGAGAACTCAGGCCCCCAAGTCACAAAGTCTCCAGACCTTCAACATTTTACACAGTTTTACACACACAGCACAGTAGGCCTATAGGCTATATGCCACTATGCTCCAATAATGGACATTACAAACAACAACAAGTAGTAAGCCAATTTGCGCATGGAAATGCAAAGGAGACATATTATGCAAAATCAACTTACTTTATAATAGTTTTCTCTACTCATTTACCCACCCAAAGTTGTATTTGAGAGCGACTCACACACATTATCCTCCAGCAAGGCATGTCCATTTTTGCTTGAATCTTTAAAAAATGTGAACTGTTAGCTTTCCATGGGCAGGACCGTCAGCAAGGTGCAGAAATAAGCCTTCTGTTTACAACCAATATTGCAATTTATAATGTCCAGAATATAGAATAATCATGATCTACAGGTGTCATAGATAATACATTAACAATATAACAGACAAACGCATAAGTCTTCTTTAAGTCCGTTCTCAACTGAAGATACATGAAGCTTATTGTCCATCTGTTTAAGATTACTTTGGCCTCGCTAAAAATAATCCCAATAGTTATTTTGAATATGCACTAGGAACACTGGGAAGGTCTGACTTACTGCCTGCAATGCAAACACAGCTCCTGCTCCGGTCATACAGGGACTGGACAGTCCTTGGCCGGCAGGGACACAAGGACACAATTCCATGTCCCCAGATCCAGTTTCCATGTCTGGAGATCCGGATGTCGTGGCCCCCTCCTTCAACTGCTACCTAGATCTCTCTGCACCGGCTCCTTACGGATCCTCCTGCAGGTGGTGGCTCCATGGGAGGATGGCCATAAGTCGCTCCTTCAGGCTGTGCCCAGACAGACCCTATGTGGGAAGGCCCGGCTACCAGATGCTCGCCGTCGAGCACCCACCCCAGGCCTGGCTCCAGTGTGAGGCCTCGGTGACGCCAATCCAGGCGGCTGGGAAGCTGGTCGCTCCCTGAGAGATAGGGTGAGGAGCTCACTCCCGCAGGAGGAGCTGCTGCTCCTCCACATTAAGAGTAGCTGAGGTGGCTCGGGCATCTGTTCCAGATGCCTTCTGGACACCTCCAGAGGTATTCTGGGAACGCCTTGGGGTCCCACCAGAGGAGCAGGAGGAAGTGTCTGGGGTGAGGGAAGTCTGGGAGTCCCTGCTTAGACTACTGCCCCTGTGACCCAGCCCCAGAGAAGTGAAGAGGATGGATGCTTTTTTTAATAAACCTCACCCAACCAATTACACACGAAATTGAGTCTAATGTGTTTCCCACATCTGTTAAATTTGTTAGTGACTAAACAAAATAATAAATGTAGCCTACCTTAACACATAAAACTGCCCAAGAGAACTTAATGAAAATAAAACGTTAGCTATAGCATGTTAGCGGTTTACCAGGAGCTTTAAATAGTTGGACTAGTCAGTGATTTGTATAATTACTTACAGTGGTAGCCTTAGGCTGTGGTGCGTTTTATATGTTAGCAGAGGTAGCATGACCCAGCCTGGCTTCTCTGAGCATTGAAGCACATTAGAAGTCCAGAAGCCACAAGTACAAGTTGGTTTTCCGTCGCTCTTGTCTTGGCCCCGCTGACCGAGCCAAACCACGCTCTCTGATACCTCAGTCTCTGTCCAAACGATTCATTCAGCCATTCTGCCACTAAAGAAACACGGCAACACAGAGCCAACGCTACATTAAACTGCCTATACTTTTCCAACCACATGCTTTAGCGGACAGACAAGCTAACCGCGTGCACAGAGAGTTTTATGTATAGTTTACATAAGATACCAGACGCTAGCATGTTTTGACCAGGTGCAGAGAATAGTATCCAAAACAAAGTTAAGTGACATTTCAGAAGACAATTTTGGTAGCTTAAAAACTCCATATGGCAAAATGTAGTCTAATAAGTGACGTCTGGAAAGGTTCTTCACCAGTGCAGTAGCTTATAGGTAAAGTGCTTTATTTGTCATTATAAACACAAATTGGACTACAAAATAATGTATTTGATTTTAATAAAACTGTTAAATTAAATGTAACTCTTTCTATGAATAAAATATAGACTACTACCTATCACTGTTACTGACATGATGTCCCAAGTTTTACCTAAGTACATTTAAACTATTTCACCGCTCCACAGATCTGATCTCATGGAGACTGATAAGTTTACTGCCAAACTATGGACTAAATCTAGTCTAGACAAAGCAAAAACATCCCCAAGGAGACTTCACCAGGAAAGTTACGCAATGTACCTTTAGATTCCAGTAACTAGGGTATCCAACTTGATCATGTTTTAGTTCTTTCGCCTAACTCTGCCTTTAGATTTCCACACCTAAGCCTAAATCCACAAGGACTCCTCAGCACGACACAGGTCCTGGCATTACCTCACCCTAACATCCTCTCGCTCTCTGCTTGCGAAACAAAGGGCACCCGTCCAACACAAACCATTCTGGCCCGTCCTTAATGACAGGGGTGCACTAAGTGATGCCAGGGGCTAGGACTTGAGCTGGAGGTGGCTTTCCGCATTCAGGATTCCACTGCGAAACATGTGGTTTGTCCTCTCTCCCCAAAATGAGAGGATGGATGAGGAAGGCAGGGAACGAGAGACCACAGAATAAGCTACATGCCCGGGGGGAGAGATCTCTGCTAGCTCAGGTGGGATACTATTCCTCTTTTCAAGTCAAGACAGCTTTGGCATTAAATAGCAGTAACATACCCTTTGGACAGAATATGAGGATGAGGTTTGTGCTTGCAATTCAATCGTTTTTGCAAATTTCCTTCTGACATCACCAGTGCATATGGGTGCCATTTAATCCTTGCGGTTTTGGTTTTAGGGCTATACGCGAATGACATGACCAAGGTTTATTTTTGACCCTTCATTGCACGTATCACCGAAGCGGACAGATGGACGGAATAATGAAGTTCTGGGGAAGCTGTGGAAAGAAAAATCTGTTTTAGTCTGGGGCCCAAAATGGAGTCAAAGTACATAACTGTGCAAAGTAAAATTTATTACATTGAGCTCAGCAGTTTTAATAGTGTTATAAATGAAGGACAATATGAGGGCATTTTAAAGTCAAAAAGTTAAAGGTCCTACATTACGTGAAATTGACTCCAGAATTAGGAACATACCTGGAGGTGTGTTCTGTTTATTATTAGTCTGTCTACATCTCCAAAGCTCAAAATGCTCTGTTCCACCTTGTGATGTTATGAAGCAGTAGTTTTCAAGTTAACAGCTATCTTTTACCTTTTCTTCAGTAGACTGTCAAATCCAGGGCTGAAATTATCCAAATGATTCTAGTGAAGGTTTTAAAACCCCAGTGGTGCACTTTCTGTATTACCACATCACATCACAAGGTGGAACAGAGTGTTTCCTGTTTGAGAGAAGAACTGAGCCTAAATATGCAGGATGTGTGTGTTAAAACGTGTGAATGAAACAGAACACAACTCTGGGTATGAGGAAGCACCATTACAACTTAGATCAGAAAATAGTGAACTATGGGCCCTTATAATAGAGTTATCCTGTGTAACTTTACGAACACATCTGATTCATATCATACATAAACTGGGCAAAATTGACATTTCCAGCTCTTCCAACAGATTTTGGGTCAACTCAAGTGCAAATGCTGTAAATCTCACAAGCTTTAAAGCACCCACAGTGTCGGCGTGGATACATCCAATTGTAATGCTTTAGGACAAGTCCAAATGAAGTCAAGAATCAAGTCGTGCACTAACAAGTTTAAGATTTACGACTGTCTCAAGTTCTTAGGAAATCGTCCAAGACAAACCACGACTTATTGAAGACAAGTCCAAGTTTGTAAAGCTACGTTTCTTGGCTTCATTATTTTAGTGGATCTTCCTCTTAAAGAAAACCAGCTGCTGCACCAAACACAGTGTCCTGACTTGAACATTCTGATTTTCAATTGAACTAGATTTGTTTGTTCTTGGAAGTTACATTTTTAGTCACACATGTTAGATGCATTGAAACTAAAAGACTAGACTTCCTAATTATCCGTCCACTCTGGTGCGTCAAATCTGGTCTTTGGCTCCGGGAGATGGCGGGCTGTAAACCTGTCATTGTTCTGGGTCAGCTCCCCGAGGAAGTCCTTAAGGCCCACCGCACGACGACAGGCACTTTGCATTAGGATCCCTCCCTCCTCCTCCTCCTGCTTCGTCTCTTCTCGGAACGGGCCAAGCGCGGAAAGCCTGTGTTCCGTCAGGCCGTCCAAAATTCCATGACTTTCCCAGAATTCCCGCTGTGAGCCAAGTAATATATTGTATTGTCATCCATCGAGACTCTAATGAAAACCCACGAGGAACACAGGCGAAGATCTGGTCTTTCACCTTAAAATAGGCCAATATTCTGAAATTGAGGCATAACTCATCATGAAACATTGAATATCCTATAAAGTAAGACTGACTCATGGTACAAAGCCAGGAATTCTTAAAGAAAGTTATGCAAACTATTTTCTAAAAAGTTCACTAAAAAGGTATACATTATGAAATAACAAGTTTGTTTAGTTGCTTAGTCTACAAAATATCACATACAAGAAGTAAAAATAATGATCTATATTTGTCATTGTACACAGGGGTAATAAAATGGGGAAATATTTGCTCGCATGCTACTACTAGGAAAGTCATTTGTGGAAAGAAGTGTACACATGTCACATTAAATACTTTGAATCGCATTACTGATTATATGAAACATCATGCCATTTTGGTTTTGAACTTCCCTTTTATCTGGTGTGTTGGGATTGAACTGTTTTTTTCTTCCATTAGACTGAAATGCAGTGGAGCACTGTGCCAGGAAATTTGAAAAAAAACAAACGCAATGGACATGTTTAAAAAGGCTTTGATAGGCCGCAGACTTATATTCACCAGTGGATGTATCACGTTTTTGAAGTCCACTGTAAATCACTCTTCTTCACTTCCCTCTGTTCACCATTTTAAAACCTTTGGCACATTTTGTCAGTGACACTGCCTAAATCAACAGTGGGCCTGCTGTTTTAGTGCAAATTTAGAAGATTATGCAGCGGCTGTAAAAAGGAAAACTTGCCACAAAACATGACTGACAGCGTTGCCTCGTGCGCACTCCCACCGCATTACCTTAATCATGTATGTTTAGGATAAGTGACAAAAATATTTCAGTCAGTTTATGTATTTGTGCAATGTGCGGTTTTCTACGGCTCTCTTAATCAACCAGCTTAAATGTAATTGTGGCTTTAGTAATGGTTTGGTCGCACAGAAACAGCGGAGCAGCGGATAAGGAGGTCTGCTTCTGA
Source organism: Periophthalmodon schlosseri (assembly GCA_000787095.1). NCBI lineage: Eukaryota > Metazoa > Chordata > Actinopteri > Gobiiformes > Gobiidae > Periophthalmodon > Periophthalmodon schlosseri. The sequence goes on from JACM01047053.1 coordinate 12,708, forward strand.
CCATATAACGAGCATTTTCCAATAGAACACAATGGAGCAAATCTTTCCACCATTGAATTCAAACTAATTAACTTTTCCTATTAAGCATTCATGAGTGGATATGGACCAAGTGATTTTTTAAGAATATGAAATAATTAACTTTGCAAGGCTAATTTTTCAGTTTATTTCCTTTATTTTGTCATATGTATATTCAATTGCTCTCATTTAACCTTGCATGTTACAATTACCTAATGTAGTTACTCACTATTACGAAATCATTATTGAACTCCATTGTATGAAAAATACACAATACAATGGTGTTTCTTACAAACTACAACTATTTTTGGGTACTTTTTTTTATCATACCACAACATATCACAGTCAAATTAATTTAGACAACAAGACAGTGGAAACATCATTGCGTCATATGACTCAAACATGGTTAATACTGACACAAAATCAAACTAACAACCTACTTGGATTTCTCTTGTTGTTCTCAAATATGAACATTACACAAAAAGGAACAATATTTGGACTTTGAGTTAGCTCTACAACCACAGTAGTCTCAGGGGGCTACTGTGTTTTTCTATGGTGATCTTAAATGCATAAATTTCGGTCGTGAATGATACACACTTTATGTAACATGAGCTAGACCTAGACCACACTGTCACTGCCGGCTGCTAGGACTGATGGTGCCTTTTTTCCTAGACGTTGCTTAAGACTTGTACTATCTGTTTCCACAGCCGTGAGCCTGCTGACCCAAGAATGTGGCCAGATCTCCAGCACATTGTTTAACAAGGCCCAGAGGTGGAGTGGAGAAGTCAAATGTTTGGTTTGCAGGGGGTTAGTTCAGTGTGTTTTGGAATCATTATGTGCCGTTGCATTGTTGCCATTTACTGATTTTCCACAGAATCTAAAAGCATCCCAAAATATGTTCCCAATAGATCTCAATGGGGAATGTCAAGAGATATATGATAACAGATCCACAGGAATGGTAACAATGTTTGGTTTACCTTTTAGCAAACACAAATTTGAAATCCTACTCAGAAACAGAGCAGAACCAAAACCAACTGTACAGAAACTGTCAAAACTTGCAAAGCAGGAACACAAAAATGTGTGATATTGAAACATAGTATGACAAAATGGTAAGTTATAATAGCCAGATTTAATAGGGAGCTAGAATTGCAAATCATAATAAAAGCCCTGAAAAAATAAATATATATTTTACTGGGCTCAAGACTAAACCACTTGCCCCCCTCAAAAGCATGTTCACTATGCCCATCCATATGTGCCCTCACTTTCACTAAAACATACTATGTGAGTAGAGCCCATTTAGCACATAAATATAAACATCACATGCTTTTGTATCAAAGTCATTCATTCCTTCGGCAGAGTCAGATGTTTGACAAGCCTTTAACAAATGGCCCTTTTTTCCCCTGAAGACCATTGTGTATTCATGGGTAAACATTTAAGAAGCAGAGGACAAGAAATTCTCCCTCACACTCCAAACACAAAGCCACACTGTTCTGTCTTCAATTACAGATTGTCTGCTCAAGTGGCACTCATTCTCTCACTTCTTGTTTTGCCACACGATGTTGTTTCAGTTTATCACATGGTACACGCGAGGTGCCTGCTCCTATTTGATCCAACTTAGCTCGACCCCCTTCCCCGAACACGCTCCCTTTGCCCCACCCCTTGTCCTGTCTGTCAACCCTTATCACTATGGCAATTAGAGCGAAACCCAGAGCAATTATGTGCTTCTCTCGAACACACGCCGAACAAACGACTGAGTGACGACACAGCAGCCCTCTCCATTGCAGTCTCAAAAGGCGAGGAAGATTTGTGTGATAGTTTAATGGGAGCGCAATAAAAGTGTGGCATTGCACAGTTCATGTTGTTTATAGTGCACCAAGACCCTATTGAACTTTTTATAGCTGCGGGTGTCTATCTGCATATTCAGCTCAATGAGACCAGGGCCATTCAAAGTGAACTAGGCGTCTCGGGCTGTCAAAGAATGTTACAGACTCGAGCAATATAGAGCAAGGGCTGGTAAATGGACTCTTTGTTAAAATGGTATGAAAAAAAGTGTTATCCTACCTCAACCATGCTCCTTGCTTTTAGCATTTTGCTCGCAGGATACTACCACTGATCACAGATAAACTCCCATCATTGTTCATTACTTCATTGTAATAGTTGGGGAATTTTTGGATGAATATTAGAATTACATAATAAAAAGTACTGTCACAAACACTGAGCCCTGTGGGACCCCAAAACCAAGCTGAATATATGGTTAAAGCAAGGCTTCTTTGGCTGATCTGAAAATAACCCCCCTATTTTCCATCACATATGGCTTCATAGCGAGGGCCAGAGCAGAGGACCATGCTGCACAACCTGTTACATTCCAGGCAATGCAATAGACTGTCTACAGTCTTTCTACTCTGTGAGTGGGTGACGCGTCCCCTCAAGAATGTGCTTCTCTTCCTCTCTGCATACACTTCAACTTCCCCTCGGGTTGCTTACTTCACTCACGCGGCAGAGGAGCTGTCGCTGGAGGAATCTGGAAAACACCAGCAGGGAATGAGAGGAATTTGTGCTTCTTTCCTTAAATCGTCCCCCCTCACCCTTCATTCTCTTTACTTTGGATGCTTCAGTACAAGACAGGCGTTTGAGTTTTCTCTTGTTTCTGTACTCGTCCCAACAATAACAAGCTCTCATAAACAATGGGAATTGTTGATCGGAGGAGTTGAGAGGGAAAGTGGACATCGCCGGCTCGCGTGGAGTCAGGTTTTCTGGCAGGAGGCCTCGCAAGTGGTCCTAAAAGTGCAAAAGTACATGCTGCAACGAGGGCTGTGAGAGATTTAAGGGCAACGCTAAAATGGTCCATCTCTGAAGTACCATAAACACATGCTTTAACTCTTTCTTAATCTACCCTTCATTGGACAGGACTTTGATGAAGCGAACTTTAAGAGGGGATGCTGGGGAATGTCAGGAAACCACAAAAATACAGGGAAAAGGGAATAGTCTGCGTTTACAGTACCCATAGGCTCGTAAAGGGACCCTAGATCACATTGACAGATTCTGAGGACAGTGTGTTCACTATGTGTTCAATAGGTAATCCCAATTCACTCAGTGAAAGTACATTCAAGTAATGTTTTCTTTTGCATATTTGTATAATATAATTTTTATATGAAATATATTGAAATGTATACTTCATTCTGTCTGTGCAACTGTTACATGTTCCAACTTAGCACAAAATAAAAAAAGAAAAAAAGAAAAAAAAAAGGATCTTTGTTGTAATAGTCTATAGAGATTTCTTTCATCACTATCTTTCATCACATGGGATATAAATATATATCCCATGATGAAAAGTTTTTGGTTTTTTTGTGTTTGAGAATAAATATTTACAACAGTTACTCAAGCAGTACACAAAACTTCTCATCACCTGTGCTGTCCTGTCCAAATTACAAAAGGATTTGTATTGACAAAAGTGTTTGTCCTCAAGTAACTCCATCTCTTTACTGTTTCCAATCCTCCTCTTACTGGACATTGTCCCTGTTCTGTTGAAGCCATTTTACGACTCTCATGTCAACCAAATCAAAATAAAACGTCAGAAGTGATTCTTGTCAATGGGATACATAAACATAACAGTGTGTTTTTACATAATTTCCAACAGACTGCATTCCAGGACAGAACCTTTGGAAGCGCAAATCCTTTTTTCCAAAATATCCAAGATGCACTAACAAAACAATGAGCGGGTTGAAGGACTCCATCAACAGAAAGACCGTGAGTGCTCTCTTGTGGTGAGAATTGGTAAGTGATTATTTAAGAAAAAAAGGGAATGTTCATTATAAATTCCTTTATTTGTATTTACACACAGCAGTCAAAAACTCTGGCATTCAAACACGAGGCATTTAAATATGATACATTTTTCAACCCAACTTAAGCTTCAGCAATAGGGAGGAATTGTTGAGAGTTCATTTTTCTGCAGGTTTGAACGGGTCAGACCATACCTTCAGCCCTAAAAGGAGATGCAGTACTTTTAGAAAATGTAGAAATAGCCTACAAAACTTTGTGAAAGATTCAATGAGGTGTGTAAATACAAACATTTGTCAAATATGTTACAAGATCTTTTGATCATGTTAAATAAATATCGCTCTTAAAACTGAGGTATCACCATTATCAGATTGGACTAAAACACTCAGTAACAGAATTTATTTTGTCCAGTGGAGCATTAACTTTTGAAGTAAAGGTATATTTGTCAAGGTTTAGGAGTATATGATTTGATTCAAATGATTTTCTGTATATTTTAGTATATCAACTTGCATGAAACCAATGTCTTCTCCTTGTGCATTACACTGTATGCCAAACAAAACTCCTGCAGTGGAACTATAATAAATGACATTCTTACCCACTGGCTGGACATCTGCCTGATTGATTCCCGCTCGATTCACTTTTTGCACTGCCCCTAGAAAAGAAATAACAAAGACACATAATATTCAGCTGTGGTTCTGGACTCAAAAAACGGCTCTATAAACAAGATTTATGACACAAAGGCTTATTCCAAAGCTTAAGTCGTTACTAACGGAAAAACTTGCCATTAATTGGACACCATACAGCCACACAAGTTTAATTGCATTTTCCTGGCATGAGTTCATCATTGACCAAGTGAGTCAAACTTTCTGTGGCTGGACAGCTGGTTTCATTTTAGCCATATTTGACTACTTTCAATTGTGCTTTGGGTTTTAGAATAACTCCCAAGACACTTCAGAACAAACAGCAATCAAGACCCTAATGCCTTGTTTTGTTCAAAATATATTTTCAAGACAAACGCTGCAGTCAGCTCACATAGGACCACTAATTCCAAACAAATATGCAAGGGGTACTTTGGGGTTGTTGCTGAAACAAATAAGCCGCAATCCTGACAATGTTTAGTTTCAAAGCTGATGATATTGGCTTTTTGTAAAATTATGGTAAGGCTAGATGGTGCATTGTGTGCAACAATTGCACACACACCGTAAGAACATCAGGACTAAAACTGGTCAAGGACTAAATCCAGGCCCAAACCTGGATTAAACCAGGACAAAACAGGGGCAAAGCAAGGATAGGTCGCAATTCTTTTTCCTGTTTTGGTTAGAGTGGCAACAGAAGAAAGGCTGACCAGCGAATCTCCTCCTGCCATGCTTCTCGACTCCTCTCCCCTCACTGGCCATGTCTCAATTCTCTTTCCTCGCTTCTCCTATATTCCTCTCCTCGTTACTCAATTTTTCAGCTGTCAATCAAATGTGCCATATTAATTGGTGTCCTAAAGCTCAGAGGAGGCAAGGGAAGTTAACCACGGAGGAAACATGCTCCATGCTGCTCTTCTGCTACTCTGCAGCCGGGACTTCCTCACCCAGAGAATGCAGAATCGAGGAGAGGAGGAAGGAAACGAGGAAAGAGAAATGAGACATGGCCACTGTGTCTCCTCCATGGTTGGGACTTCCTCATTTATTTTCTGCAGATGGATCAAGGAGGCAAGGCAAGGGAAGGCAATTGACACCCAGCCCCAGTCTACATAAGGAGGACTACACTGGGTTAAATTGTGAATGGAGCCACAGACACAGAGTAGTTAGTAGTATTATCACGTTGCCTCTGCTTAAAGCTTACAATTTAGATCAGAATAAATTATAAAAAAAATTGTATTCAATAAATATGAATTTGCAATAGGCCTTCGACGTGGCATGGGGTATTTTGAGGCATTAAATTAATTCAGGTAAAAGGTTACACAATGACACTTACGTAAAATGTATCAAGTTGAGCCAAACACGGTCAAAATGCGCTAAATGTCAACTTGTTGTTAATAAAATGTATGAGAAATTTATATTCTAGCTTTTTTGTGTAGACCTTCTATACAATGAGCTAGTGCATAAGCCAGAAGCAACAATAAGCAAAGAACCACAGACTTGAGTTGTACAGGCTACTTACTGTACTCATCTTTGTGCGTCAGCGGATGAATAAATATTGGATAAAACGCAGCCGCTACCGCCGTTACAAAACCTCCAAATATGAGCGCTATTCGTGCATTTTTAGACATTTTACAAGTCAGAACAAATGATGACAAAACGCTCTGAAATGTTTAGTGTTTATATCATATCCGGTGTAGAGGTCACATAATTTTGGTCAGTCAGGGCTTCCATAGCACCTACGTCAACGTCACATGTCCGAAGCACAACAATAACAAGGAAGTGGATGGTTTGGGGGGGAAATAGTTCCCAGAAAGCGGTCTCAGAGAATGGTTAAAATGAAGTTTCTTGGCGTTTTTATTTGGTTTGTAAGTTGGTACTATGTGTACGGAACGAGAGCGGAGAAGGATTTGCTTATACAGACGTTTGTTATTCCTCACAGTCACATGGATGTTGGATGGGTTTACACTGTTCAAGTAAGGGTTTATGGACTTTGCTTTTTTTACTATCGGAACTCTAGTAAAATGTCAAGTACAGCGTAAATATAAATAGTATCAAATTATTGTAGGTGTTTTGTTTCATTAGGAGAGTATGCATGCCTATGCTGCCAATATGTACAACAGTGTGACAGAGGAGCTGTCCAAGAACAAAGATCGCAGGTTTATTGTGGTGGAACAGGAGTTTTTTCGACTTTGGTGGGACACTGTCGCCACGGACTTACAAAAGAAACAAGTATGTTTTTTATAATTGATTTAATACAAGTGTTCAATAATACATTGTATTCTGTTTCTGGATGCCTGTGGATTAATTCACTCAGATATTTTCTTTTTATAGGTACGACAGCTTGTTAAAGAGGGGCAGTTAGAGTTTATTATTGGAGGCCAAGTAATGCATGATGAAGCTGTGACAGATTTGAATGACCAGATACTGCAAATGACAGGTAAAGGATCAGATATGAGAGGGGTTATGTTGATGCCTGGTTATTCTCTTTATGTTTTATAGAGGGCCATGGTTTCCTGTACGAGACATTTGGTGTGCGTCCACAGTTTTCATGGCATGTGGATCCTTTTGGAGCATCAGCCACCACTCCTGTCCTGTTCGCTTTGACTGGCTTCAACGCTCACCTCATATCTCGCATTGACTATAATCTCAAAGATGCTATGCAGATGGACAAAGTAGGTATATAAATGTGGTAAAACATTATTATTAAATGTGTACTTACACAACTGTATTGATTTCAACAGAAACTACAGTTTGTTTGGCGAGGTTCTCCCTCACTAAAGAAGCAGGAGATTTTCACTCACACTATGGACCAGTTTAGTTACTGCACCCCATCCTATCTACCTTTCTCCAATAGGTAAAATGTTATTATTGGATTATTGGATTATTGTGTTATGCATTTTGTGGTTTATTGCATGATATCTCTCAAGGGCTCATGGTCTCCATTTATTAGTGCAGAGAGGAGAGAGTCTGTCTTTATGTTCAAACTAACAATCCAGAGTTATATAGACAAAAGTTGTGGGTCCTTGTATTCATTAAACTGGAGATATTCAGTAATAACATTTAGTGCATGACAACCAATGCACAGTAGCTATAAAAAGAACTATTTTGCCACCTTTACATTCCTTAGTTCCTTATTCCTTGTCCCTTAGTTCTGGATTTTATTGGAATGGTGTTGCAGTATTTCCTGACCCACCTAAAGATGGCATCTACCCCAATATGAGTCTTCCTGTTACTAAAGGGATCATTCATGCCTATGCCCAGACCATGGTGGATAACATTAAACAGAGGGCAGCTTGGTTTAAGACCAACCATATCCTGTGGCCTTGGGTAAGTTAAGACATTTAGTGTATTATGTGTATTAAAATAATTGTACTGTAAATTGTGTATATCATTATTACTGTTGTTGTTTGTAGGGCTGCGATAAACAGTTTTACAACTCATCTGTGCAATTCATGAACATGGACCCTCTAATGAAGTACATAAATCAGAACAGCAAAGACTTTGGAGTAACAGTCCAGTATGCTACACTTAGTGAATATTTTAAAACTGTTTATAATTCTGATCTGGAGTGGGAGGTCCGTGGTAGTGAAGACTTTTTGCCTTATTCTACAGGTAAGCAATGGAATGTCTTGAAACAAAATTAGCTTTATTGAGTTGTATATCTTTGTAGACTAAGGTCTGAGCTGTATAGAAATGCAAAGGATCAGGTTCTGAATATAAAAGGTTTTGTTTTTTTTAAATGGCATATTTCCCAATATATTTCAGATATTGTCAACTCTGTCAGACACACAAAAATACATAAGAATCGATTTATTACAATCCAACTAAAATGTTAACTTGTAATCTATGTTATAATAAGGGCTATTTACCATTATGTCCTATTGAATTTTATCTGTAAACTTTATTTGTAGTTTTACACTTTTATGAACATTTGAGTTTCAAAATATCTGAATTTCAAAAAATATTTTTCTATCTTAATGTTATAAAATACATTTCTGTAAATAAGTAACACAAATCAGGCTATAGATGTTAATGCCATTTACTATTTAAACCACATAAATTGAATTGCAAAAGTAAAGTTTCTTTAAAAAATGGCAAAAACGCCCACCAAATGCATGGATCTGACAGAGTTGACAAAAAACAGAACAGAAAAATAAACAGAAAAATGTGTTAACTCTGATGAAAACTCAACAAATATCTTTTAATCCAGATGAAAACAGATGCTACAGGTTTAACACTGACCATACTTAACAACACTGACGATTATTTATCTTCAGTATAGTCCTAAGTTGGTCCTAAATATCAAAAAGTGTAACTGTTACCAGGCTGTGTGAGGTAGTGATGCATTCAGTAGTGTAAGAGTAACAAATAAGACCCTAAGAGATTTAGACAGTAATATTACTGATTTAATGATGGTTTTTTAAATCTCTAACGGAGTTGACAAAAAGATGGCATGCTACTTTGACAAGCTGAATTCTCTGAATTTTGGTGGAGGACACAAAAAAACACACTTGCTCCAATTTTCAATTCCATTTACACCAAAATCTTTCAAAAACATCTAAAATATTTTCAAATAACTAGCTCCAGTATACAGATCTCCCTCGGATTTAGCTTTGTGAGAATGTCAATGTCAATATCAATGATATTTTGAAAATATTTTTCTACAAATTGCTGTGTTATAGAGAAGACCTATTTTGTCCTGACTCTCAAGAATCATGAATATGTTGTTTTATAGAGTCACAGCAAGCCTGGACTGGATTTTATGCATCTAGAAATGTTTTAAAAGGAGTGGCAAGACAGGCTAGTTCCAAGTTGCACGCAGCGGAAACCATTTTTGCTCAGTATAGAATAAGCTATCCTGATGGACCAGTAGCTAAAGACTGGGCACTTGACAAGCTTAAATCACTACGTTGGGCTGTATCAGAGGTAAGTGGACTTTTCGACTGAATACTTTTAAAATAACCTTGTATTAGTGTTGTCACAATACTAAAATTTCAAACTCAATTTCGATACTAAGGAATAGACTCGATACTCAATGCCAATACCGTGATGATAATATTCAGATAATGTAAGAATGTAATAGTAGTGTAATTTGATACAGCTCAAGATCTTTCTAAAGCTATTCAAGACAGGTTCATTTCTATCCTGTTAATGTGACTTTTTTAGTATCGATACTTGCTCAAATGAGTATCTAGTTTTGATACTAGTTTGAGTATCAATTAGTATCTGATTTTCGATACTTTTGACAAACCTACAAACCTGTATTATCTTTTTCTGAAGGTCCAGCACCACGATGGCATCACTGGCACAGAGTCACCCAAAGTGGCAGACATGTACATACAACATTTAAGCCAGGCCATGATGGGAGTTGATGAACTACTGGCTGCACTCTTCCTTCTACCACACAAACTCAAATTACCCAACTTCTTCAGCAGAAGCAACCAGGGGAAAGGTACCTAAATCTGTATGTTTTTACTGTTATGTGACACAAATCTTGACCTATATTTTGACAAATTGTCAAAAATAATTACATAGACATATTTTTGTGCCAAATATTATAATACTCCCTAAAGGTCCTACATTACACAAAGTGGATTCTTGTGAGCTTTAAGCCATGTTATAATGTTGTTACCACATCAAAAACATACCCGAAGTTGTGATTTGTTTCATTCAACACACCGTTAAGTAATCCTTTATTATTAGTCTGTCTACATCTCCAATCCTCAAAATGCTTTGTTCCACCTTGTGATGTGATGAAGTGGTAGTTTTCAAGTTAACAACTACATTTTACCTTAGTTCAGTAGAAATTGGCAATTCCAGAGCTGAATATTTCAACAAAAAGAAATATTTTGTTTTATGTATATTTCTACAGAAGGAGTTCATGAAGCACCAGAACAGCATATCATTGTCTACAACCCATTAGCTTGGAACATCACCACCATCATCAACATCACTGTTAATTTTTCAATGGCTGCAGTCTTTGATGACAATGGAAAGCCAGTTCCTGCACAGGTAGTTAGTTTTCCTATACATAATGTTCTCTCACTATTGACATAACATGGTAGAAGCCAAAATAATAATAATTTGTCATCCATAGATCCAGACAACTGCGCAATCCAATGTCACCTATGACCTGTTCATCATGGTGGAGCTAGGCGGTCTTCAACACAGGAAATATGTGATCAAGTTTTCAGAGAAGCATTGCTCTGTAACAGAAGGTTGTGACCGGACGTATACGGCTAAGAGGGTTTTATTTGATAGAAGGTCGATACAAGAGTGGACCAAAACTGGAAGAAGACTCTTGCCTGTTCTCAATGAGTGTTATAAGCTCATGTTTGACCAGGACACCAATCTATTGCACAGCATTACTTATCTGTAAGATGATAACATTTCTGTTATTGTTACACTTAACCATTTTGATGCATTCAAGTCAGCTCAAAATGCACATTTATGCTTGGGTTGTTGTTATTTTTTAGTGAGGATAAAAGGAGAGTCAAGATGAAGCAAGATTTCTGGGAGTACCATGCAAACGGAGATATCAAATCTGGGCCCATCTCTGATAACTATATGTTCACTGCCAAGAATAATGCAACACGGGCTTACAGCGCTGTGGAAATGGAGATTATACCAGGGAAAATTCTGACGGAAATTAGGCAGTATTTCTACAAGTAAGTATAAGTGTTATTAGAGGCAGAAATTGGTGGTATAATTAGCTCTTTAACTGACAAAACGCAGCTGGTTTGACTGGGTTTGTGGGTTATATTTCTGTAATTACTGGGTATATCCACATGAAACAAACCACGGCTTAAAGCATGTTTTCTCACTTAAAATATCACAACTTCATTCAAAGACACAGGCACGACTGATGTCAGTTTAAAGAACTTTTATGTCAAAAGTCATAAATATGGCAAATCTGTAGAGTTAATCCATGACAAAAATATATGGTATTTTTTTCCTTTCTGTTAGGGATAAAAGAGATAACGACTATGCCTTCTCCATCATCACTCGTGTTCCTGAATGCTATAAGAGTAAAGTGCAGTGCCATCGACTGGAGCAGATATACTCTGTGGGTCCACTGCAGATGAACACCGAGGTAGTTCTTAGGACCACCTCCTCTTTGGGTAACAATAAGACTTTGTACACTGATGATAATGGGTACCAGATGTTGAAGAGGACATACAGAAAGTTTGTCAATAACACTTTAGCCAGGGTAAGTTCTGAGTAAGTAACTGCCAAATGTCTGGTATTGTTGTTTTGCCATAAACAAATAACTGGTACATTTAATACAATTGTAGAACTATTACCCAATGGTTCGAGCGGCATATATTGAGGATAACCAAAGTAGACTCGCGCTCATCAGTGATAGAGCTCATGGTGTTTCTAGTCAAAGCAATGGACAAATTGAGGTAAAACCAAATTTAACAACAAATGCAGGCTTTTATTACAAAGAAATCTAAAATAAATGTAATTATTTTCATAGGTGATGTTGCATCGTCGTCTGTGGAACAACTTACCCTGGAACCTGGGTTACAACCTCACCCTGAACGACAGCTCTGTGGTGCGCCCTACGTTGTGGATGATAGTTGGCTCCCTGAATGTAACCACTAAAGTTTACCACAGGGAGGCGGTAGAGATGCAGCACAGGCCTGTGGTTATGGCTATAGACCAACCCAGTAAGTGAAGAAAGCGTCTAATTCCAGTAACTTCCCATTACATTATATCCAAAGATGTTTTCAGTTACACTTCTAGTATACATACGTCATTAAAGGGTAGCACTGTGACATTTGAACTTATATTTGTTTCTTTTGCAGAGAAGCCATTGAAAATTCAGGTTAGACAGGGGTTTCCGGGTCCTACAGTGGTCCTCCCTCCCAACCTCCATCTGCTCAGCTTCAGTATCCCAGGGTGGAACTATAGCTCCAACCATGAGGCTCATATTAAACAACTAGATAAAGGTTTGTTTGCTCCATGTTTGTTTGTTGACAGTTGTGAGAGGGCACAATGTGTCCTAAAATTTGAGTTTTCAAATCAAGCTTGGAGTGTCTTGTTTCTATTTTAGTTTTATTTTATTCAGATCAACCCAGTCTATTTTTATAATAATATGCTCTCCTAGTAAATATTATTGCATGCTTGATTTGTGTTTTCATCAAAGGTCAAAACTACCACAGAGCGCCTGACTATGATCGCATCCTATTACGAATAATGCATTTATTTGAGGAAGGAGAAGACTCTGAGCTGTCAAAGGCAGTTACTATAAACATTAAGGTAATAAATACTGGTAATTACATTGTGAAATATGGTGTCATACTTAAATGTCAATCAAATGTGTGGTCCTGGACAGGAAGTGTTGCAGGGCTTAGGGGAAGTGAGAGCATTGGAGGAGCGCTCCCTCACTGGAACATGGGACCTCAGCACTCTGCAGAGGTGGAAGTGGAAAACTGTAGACCGTTTACAAACCCGTGGGTGACTTTTATAGCTATTCAATGATTTATTTCACTTCACTAACCTGTGTGCACTTCTTTTTCAGAAAACAATAGAAGCTACGCAAATGAAACGTTCACTGTCACAATCTCGCCCAAAGAGATCCGCACCTTCTTTGTTTACTTCTAGTTAAACTGTTTATGTCGTCCTAGAAGATTAAAACAACAGCCTTTCTGTTGTTCTATGCACTTTAAAATGTTTATGTTTATTAAAATTCTTAAAAAATTCTTCTTTGATGCGACCTTGTGAAGTGATTTTTACATATCTTCCATAACTGTGTCCAAATTATATTTGTTTTTTGCATTGTAATGAATTCCTATATCAAATCAAAGTTGTCCAAAGTTGTAAAAAAATAGAAAGTTTGTTTTAAGGCTGTAAAAAGCTGCCTTATTATAATACAACATCACTGGCTGTTAAAATGCACATAAGCTTGTTGGAAACTACAATTACAGCAGTTCCAATAAAAGCCTATTCCCGCTAGGGGCGCCATTTGCCTTCTTTACCAAATATACTGGATTTGGGTTGAAGACAACACCCGGAGATATAACAATGGTTTACGGTGCAGATGCTCGTGACGCTGAACTCTAAAGCTGTTTTAATGTACCAGTGACACAGAATATAGGTTACAATATTAATACTGCAAGAGCCATGGCGCGCACATAAAGAGCACAACACCACAGCTATTTCTGCACGATGAGCAACGCCAGCGTAAGTAATTGTTCTTATAATGCTAAATTACAGCAATTATGCTGCCATGTGCAGTTTGTTACGATGTGCAGTCGCACATTTTGAAGCTAGTTGTTGGATGTAGGTGTTTTTACGGATATGATTAAAAATGCATGAGATTTATCCCTGCGGATGCTGAGGAGGCGTTGCACGCGTTGCTAGGATACAAGAGGTTACTGTCTGGGAGTCTGGCTCATACAACAGGCAGTGATCTATCTCCTTGTGTTTTTGTTTGTGATTAGAAAAGAGAAGTGGAGCAGAGGAGGAGACTTCAGCACTTTCTGGCTGATTTGGCTTTACTTGGATCATTACAGGTTTGACATTTAGTCAGAAATACATTCATAATAATAGCCATAAATAAAGACTTGATAAATGATAATACAGCAACTATCAAATGTTTCACACCAAGTGCCACCTAAGCAAAGATTTGTCTTTCTGTCCAGATTCAAACCAGGTCTATAACAGGGCTTCAGCCTTCAGGTCGAAATTAAATCTAAACCAGGTCTAGAACTGGACTCCATTATAATCACAGTAGTTAAAACAATAACTTGGCCAAACCCTAGACCTGCAGAGCATCTTGTATACCACCAGTGGTACACACATCACAGTTTGAGAACAACTGCAGTAATCTTTTAACCATTTAATTATATTATTATTTAGTTAACCGTGTATCACTATTATCAACAGGTTCAGAGGTCACTGATTTGAGTCATGATATATTTTCTCCTGTAGGGTTTTAAATACTTTCAACCATGGCTCAGAGGAAAAGAAGAACTACTACTAACAGTTGTCAATGAAGATTTGGTCAGTTTTTGTGTCCATCGTTTCTACTTTTCATTTTCATCTTCTATTTACTTTGCTTATGACGCTGACCTTTTATGACCTCTGCTCAGGGTTGGCACTCTCCTGCTTATGTGGTCTCTAGGGCCTCTTCCAGTAGCAATAGTCGTAACAGCAGCGACGCCTCCTCCAGTAGCAGCACCCTCAGCCTGGCCAGCAGTCGATGCAGCTCCCCCCTGCCTGGAGATCCACAACCCCCACACAACAACAGTGTGCACAAAAGCCAGTCCGATCCAGTCAGGTAGGCAGTGACGCGGGATCACATGCTTGGTTCTGTTTACATTAAACACAGTGGGAGCTGTTCTACGTCACAGTTCAGAGCATGTTTAGCTTATTTTTAATTTTCCACCTCAGCCGTGTGAAGTGTAAACACGCAGGTACAACGGAAATTAGTTGGCCTCTGAGTTCATTGTAGAAGTTGAGGTAATCCCCCAATGGTCAGTCTAATAGGCTTAGTGCGGTATTGGACATAGAGACACTGCAAATATCAACCTGACACATAAGATTTGTACTTTCACAGAAATCCAAAATATTTATGTCGTTCAAAAAAAAACAAAACATAGAGCCAGGTTTAAAATTCACTAAAACGGCAACAAATCAAGATAGGAATTAAATCAATGAACAATTGTTTACACTATTGTTAAGTGGTGAAAAAATATGTGGTGATTTCTAGGCCAATGATGAAAATTGATTCAGTAAAATAAATGTGTTAAGAAGTACAGAGAATTACACTTACTAACTTCACTAGCCTGGCTGTCCATACATCTTAATATAAATGTCTTTGCACAGTTTTAATCGCAGAGATTTTTAGTGAAACGCAAACTTTTACTTCGACTTGAGCAATATTCACTCATGCAACAGTGTTTTCTCTTGAGTACAGATTTTGAGACATGTCTTAGAACAGCACATCCATTTTGCAGAAGTTCTCACGGGCATCTTCTTCTTAATACACTCATCTTAGTGTTGGCTAAATCTAAGTTGCTCAACATCCTTCATATATTGTAATCTTTTCTATTTTAGGGATTCCCACAATGAAGAACATCTCCTCCCTGCCTCGCCCAGTGAAAAAGAAATGGCAATACCCGTAAGCTTCTAAGCAATAGACATTAAAACTTAAAGACGCACTCTGTAACCTTTCTGGTGATGGGGCTGCCACTAGGGATGGGACAGTAAGCAATAATATCGTTTATGATGATAAAAAGGGCAGCCAACAAAGATAATCGTCATTATATCACCATAATGTTCATAGTTGTTTTCACAGATAACTAAGTACAATTATATAAAACTTATTCACATCAGTAAAATTCCAACTAATACTATCCATAACATTTTGAAACTGTCAGCAACTTTAATAATTATTGTGAAATTATCTTTAATCGCAATTATTTTGGCCATGATAATCGTGACACAAAATTTCAGTATTGTCTCACGCCTACCTGGTGCCGTGGAGATGTTACTGGTTTTCCTAGATTGTTCCACAATATGGCATTAAACTTGTCTGTCATGCATTTATTCAATCACAGGTGTTTTTATTGCAAACAAACACCTGGTACCATCACCTGTTGTCTACATGCAGGCCATACTGTGGGACATTCCAGGCGAAGAATTAACATCTCCATGGAGACAGGCAGGCGGTGGACGAGAAAAGTTACATAGTGCACCTTTAAATATTTAGTTACATGCTTTAAAATTTCACTGACACTAACAAAGCATTTATTTTTCTTTAGGAAATCAATTGCACTTTGTTTTTAGTCGCCGGTTATGTTAAATATGGCCGCCCCTATGCCTGGATACGCTCCAACCATGAACGCCTTGTCAACATCGGAGGCATAGACTCACTGGTCAAAGATACGCCCATGAAGCTCAAGTCCATTACTGACTGGCAAACGCACGGTAAGGAAACAATGTCAGGAATCCAAACAGGAGAAAGTTACCGTTTGATCGGGCACCTTCAATAATTATCCAATTTTTCACAGGCTAAATCACACACAGATGTTGTAGTCTTTGTCTGGGTGGGTTATGGAAAAAGTTTTAGGGATGAGCTGAAACAAACTACTCTCATGTTCACTAGACGTCTAGGAATAATGTTGTTGTTCTAGGAATACGTGTGTGGGACGTGGTGAGCGAGCTGGTGTCTCTCTGCACTGTCCCATCTCCTTCTAATCCATTTGCCTTGGATTTGCGTTACGTCAAAAGTCTTCCCCTCACAGACCGTTTCCTCGTTACCGGAGCCCTACTCAACTTTCTGGAGATGTATATTGTCTATGGGAACCGAGATGAATTGCACTATGATAAAGGTAATACTGCCAAACAACGAAAATACAGAAACACCACATGTAAACTTGTCCTTCTAAAAGCAAGAAGTTATAATAAGATATTTGCAAATTCTATTTTGGACATGACATTAAAAAAACAAACAATATATTTAAAAAGTTAGACACATTTGATAAATAGTAGTATGTGCCACACTACTACTAAAATGTACTTTTTTCCTTTATTTAAATGAGTAAATATGCAAAGGGAAAACCACAAAACAAGTGTTAAACATGTGATGAGGCAAACACGAGGACTAACATCACAAACGTGGTGTCTGACTGTGCTCTGTGGCATGTGATAAACACTACGAAAATATACTGCCGTTTTATACAGGATTATTGGCTTGTTCTCAAGGAAGCCAGAAGGTGGTGCTGTTTAGCTACATAAACATGTTGGACCTCTATTGATGTCTACGCTGTTATATTGCAGCAACATTTTTTTTTTTTTTAACATGTATTATTTTGTCTTCCCAGTGGTAGAGGAGGTGAAGCCTCTAAGGCGCCTCCACGTTCGATCTCTTCTGGAGCTGCAGCAGCAAAGAGAGAGCTCCAGGCTCACCACAAGTCCCATCACAGCCACTGCACCTGAGGACCAGCCCACTCTGCTCAATCACAACTGAGCAAAATGTGAAAACTAGGCAAAGTGTGAAAACTGAAGCTTGGATATTTTATATGAGCAGTACAGTCTGAGGCGGTGTGCAGACTCGCTCTGCTCCAGGTTAGCCGTCCATTTGCAGTAGTTGTGTAGTACAGATCAGGAAACAAAAGGCTCCTGCAGTAGATCTCATCCCCTAGTTTTCAGTCACTAGAGCATGTGCAAAGCGACAATAAGCAGGGCGTCTTTAACCGTCGCCTACAAATGGGGAAGTGGAGGGTGGAATCTGCTTCTGTACTCTTACAGTTAGATATTGCAGTCACGCGTTTCAAAAGCACTGCACACATGTCCTGGGAACTCAGTCACAAGACTGAAAAATCCCTGGACCTGCTCAGTGTCATGCCCTGCCACCTCAAACCACCTCTGCTCTGCTGAGCCAAATTTATCACAAATTATTACTGCAAGGGTTAAAGAGAGTGAAGTTTTGTTTTTAAAGCAACAGAAAAAGAACAGCAAACAAGTGTATGTCATATAAAAACTTTTAATATTTGATAAAATACATATTTAAATATGTAGGTAACATAAAAACAGAACATTGATAAAATATCTTTGAGCAGGCACAAAAACAGCCTTTACAGAGGCTGTGCCTTTTGTAGTAGAATATAAAAAAAATAAAAATCAACAGATCAAAACCTAGTGGCATGACAGAACCACAGGCCTCTGGTCTAAAACACTGATGGAAGCCATAGGGGCTACCACTGACCCTCTGTCTAACATTTGTAAACCTCACACTTAATCACCTTCATGAGAGCGTTATGCAATGCTGCACACATCAGTGCCTAAGAGTGTCATTTTAACTGGACTAGGGGCACCTTTTAAGGCCAATGTAACAAAAGCACACTGTAGCCATCTGATATGCAAAGTCACGGTTGGATGACAGAAAGAATTCGGGGCCTTCTTAAGTATTGGATCTCAAATTCCCCCAAGAGGAATGCAGGTGCATGGGCACACATTCCTCACTGAAGCTCTACACAGCAGAACACAGCGTTCCCAGTGTTCAGGCACAAACAGCCTTCCATATCATGGCTGACTGCCTTTTCCACCTAAATGCTAATTCAGCGCTGGGACAGTCAAAAGTTCATGTTAAATTGGCATCTATCTCTAAATTTGGCATAGATTCTGAAACATTATATGTCAAGAATATTTTGTAGAAAGCTACTGAAGAACTGCCCTGTTTTCAGAAAGAATCTAAGTTTTTGCCCCCGGTTTATTCAACATTGTGCATCTTTTACCCTTAAGTTAATGACGATAATGTGATTTTGTCCATGACTTTGTCCAAAGTATCATACAGTAATGTGCTTTCTAGTGCCTCGCGGCTAGGACATGCTGCTGTCAAAATTGCCAGTTAAATAAAGATAATCCTTCAAAAAAAGTGACATCTTTGTGTCGACTTAAAGATGCTTGTGCTTCCTGCATTTAAACCACAGCTTGGACTGGTGTTACTGCCGTTGCTCCCAAGTACTTAAACACGCAGCAGAGAAAATCCTTCTGTGTGTGTGGGGACTCAAAAGTCTCCGTAAAACTGCTGACAACTGACGGCTGGTGTCATCTTGTGATGCAGCAGACAGTATTACAGGACTCAACAGAAAACCTCCAAACCTGACCACATTCAGGCCTACACTTGTCCAGTCTGTCCCTGTAGCGCAGTCACATTGAGGTCGCGTTTGATACTGTCCCATATTTGAAAGCAGGAGCTCAGATCCAGCTGTCAGATGCAGAGCCTCTTCTGGTGATGGCTCGGAGAGGGCTGCGTGACACAGAGCCTCTCTTCTTCCAATGAACTGAAACAAGAGGAGAAAGGCGTTAGAGATGCTTGCAGCTGAAAGTTCACTGTTAAAATGTTAATGAACATACAAGCAGTGAAAGCTGGGCATTACAACCACTGACTGAGCTACTCATTTAGCGTTGCCTACATGTTTTCTAGGTTTACCCAAGTGTGCAAGAGGTCAGAAACTTTCGCCTTTAGGGCAGGAGAAAGTGGTAAATGTGGTGTTACGGTCAGAGACGTACCTTTCCCAATGCTGGCCGGGAGTGTGTGGCTCTTTGTGTTGGAGTTGGTGGTCTCCTCGATGCGCTCGCCCTTGTTCTTTGATGCCAGCGTGTTGGGGCCGTCCTGCCAGTCGCTGAGGGCCCTCTGAAAGGAGTGTGCCAGGCAGGCCGTCAAGTCCTTTGCCCGCTCCGCCCGACTGCACCAGAAAACGCGGCACTGCAACTGTTGCCCCTGGTGCTTACAGATGTATAGGAACACGTTGGGCCTGGTGGCGTCGGCTGCGCAGTAGGCAATGTCTTGGAGGTATGTCTTTGTGAGCTGTCGGCCCGTGCTCAGCTCTTTGACCTCTACGTATCGGGGCCGCACCACCAGGGCGTGATCTTTGCTGAGCTTCTTCCCGTTGGCGATGCCGTCCAGCAGGTGCTGGATGGCATACTGAGCCTGCTCCCGGTCCAGTGAGAAGATCTTCTCTGTGCCCAGGTAGTGCACCTTGAACAGTGGGTCCCCGTGAGAGAGGGTCTCCAGTCGGTCTCGCTTGAAGCGGCGACGGAGCGCGGCTGGAGAGTTCTTGAGGGTCTGCATGAGGTGGAACGTGCTCAGAGACATGGTGTCCTTTGTTTGCTCTGAAGGTTGTTTAGTACAGGTCCTTCTCCCCTTTGCCACCTCAGGAAATAGAGCGGAGTTACATCCACTGTTATCTGCAATGAGCCAAACAAGGACAGTCATATTAGCACAGTACATCCTGAAGTATTAAGAGAACACACTGACATTCAACTCCCCCATACTTCACTGTTCTCTGCTAATGTTATTCTGGTGTTCATTTAGGTGGTTACATATCCAGTGCACTGTGAACTGCTGTACTGTGTGAACCAGAGCAAATGCCACCAACAAGATCAGTTACAAAAGTGACGCATTCACTGACCAATATTCATTTACTACGGACACCACATACTATTAAATATTTACAGCCATCGGGACTTTTCCCTCACAGCCAGACCAGACCTGACCTGTCTGAGGCTTACATAGCTGCCGGCTCCTCACACAAATATACAAAGCAATTTTTCATCTCACATCAATGGCATTTTTGCGTTGACCCATTGAAGTCTCTTAGGATTGTCTGACCTGTAAACCTTTAGTCTTATGCAACAAGTACATCTGGCCTCCCATTGTGCTTCATCCTCCAAAGTCACAGAAACGCCTCTTCTCCATTGTCTCTCCACTTTATTTTTTCCCCTTTCGCTTTTCTTGGCCATTCTTTCAACATCCTCCATCCCTCCTCAGAAGCCAGTGGCTGAGAGAGCTTGGAGGAGATGGCCATTGTGAGTGCGCAGGAAACAGCTTTGCATTCCCACCAAAATGTTTTTTCTACAAACAATGGCATGCTTTGGTGAGTGTGTCACATCATGTTTTAGTGGGAGAGGGGTTACAATGTAAAGCCACTATATCCCTGACCCCTGGAGATAGACGCAGATTACACTGAGCCAGTTACAAACAACCACCCACTCAACTTTCACTATGAAAATACAGCCAGACGCACGGGGAAAGAGCGCTGCCTTGCTTAAAGTGTCACTGGTGCAATTAAGGCCAATTAACAGGAGGAGGAGTGGAAATGTGAGCCATATTAAAATATGATTTTATGCTTGAACATCCCAAATCACTTTTAACGACACAACACATGGTTAAAAGAAAAACAAACTCACTAAACTGGAAAATTCTTCTAAAATATATAAGAAAAAAATGGTGCCAAAAGTCCACTCAAAAGTATCACTCTATTATTCCTTGTCAACATGGAAACCTCTGAATCACGTAATCATGTAAAATAGTTGTTAGAGAGTGTTTATTTAAGAAGAGTTTAATAATTTGAAGATCACAATTGTAACTTAAATGAAAACACGTGTAGCCTCGATATTTAGAATTAGAATAAGTCACTAAAATCATCAGACGTTTTCCCTCTAGCCAATGCTAAATAAATAAATAAATAAATAAATAAATAAAATCAATACAACAAAAAAACAATAGTAACTCACATGTTAACAGTTGTATGCAAGCGCACGTCCTCGTGGGCTTCACGCAGCGTCAGGTGAAGTCTGCACGATTATTTTCTGGGTAAATCCCAATAAGGCACTGCACTTCTCTCGCCCAGTTTAGTCCGCGTGTCTACTCGTCTTTTCCTCCAGAAATACTCGTTGAAGCGCTCGCCGGTGAGTTCTATCCCGCCTGATTGACCTTCCTCTGCTTCGGCTTTTATGTGAGTGAGTGAGCTGACTGAATGGACCAGCGGATAACCGTTTTAAACAGCGTGGGCGCGCGCACGTCACACTCGTGGACGCGCGTCACTTGCGTTTGAGCTGCGAAGGCGCGCGCTGATTGGCCGAGGGGAGCGGTGGAAGGAAGGAGGTCTGCAAGGAAAACAGCAGTGATCCAGGTTTCAAGAGAAAGTAAACTGTTCACCAGAAGTGTTCAAAGCCAGGTGTGGATGCCTCCTTTGAAATGTGACACAGTGTTTGCGACTTAGGTCAATTGATGATTAAGAATTGTGTTCAGCCATGTACTAATGGGTGTTTCTCATCTTTATTCTTCTCCCCGAGCACGTTTTCAGACAGACCTCGAGGGCCAAGTGAAAGTACAGTGGCAGATGAGCTACAGTAACAGATTCTACCAAATTTTCTATTTGTTAAACTGTTAACCTACCTGTTAAGTGTCAAAACCACAATGTCAAACACTATATTAACACTGTTCTAGCTCACTGAGAGAACTATAAAACAGTGTACCATGATGCAGTGCTCATCTACTGTCCTCATGCTTTTGGGAACCTGCTTTTTAATTGTGTTGAAGAGCTTGTCTTTTTCTGATGAGTAGAGTCATGTATAGACCAAAAATAGGCTGGACAGGATTTGAGGGAGCCTTCAATAAACAAAGTCCCAAATGTTACTAGTAACTAGTTGTACTTTGGTAAAGTCATAATTCACTGTGTGGAATTAGTGTGCACTTTATGGCACAGTCAACTAAACTGTCAAAACATAGACCGGGTGCAATCACTCTGAAAATAGCAAGGTCATAATTTTGTGACCACAGTTTACCAATATGATTTTTTTTCTTTTTTTTTATCAGCCCCATAATGTGTTATCATTTTGTAAATACAACTTCGATTCACCTGCATTTCTCTTGAGCACTAGTACATTGCCTGTCTAGTCTGGAGGGAACTTCACAAATGTACACAAACAGCTAACCTATTTTCAGTTTTGACATACAGGGGCTAAAGCAAACAGAGGAGTGTTTGAGGTACTGTGTGACTGCCTGCTGCAGTAGAATCATCTGAAAGCCACTACCTGTCATTAACATCACATTGCGTCACTGGCCCTTGTTAATGGGACCACTGGCCTCTCTGGCGTGGTTCTGCCCCTCATGTTTGTGCTGGAGGCATTCAGAACAGTGGCAGAGGAAAACCTTAAACGGTACCATGTGTGTATGCATCTGTGGTGGGCGTGGGGGAACAGAAGAGCCCCTGTTTCGTCTGGGATCGGCCCAACAACAGTTAAGTTGTGCACGTCACGCCCGCCCGCTGCACAGTGGAACTATTCTGGGGCAGCGCTGACATAATGGACCATCTCAGACACACCGCCCTCCTTACGCACCTCAACGTCTCTAGACCAGAGTTAGCTTCAGACTATGGCAAAACACAGCTCCTGCACTTTCTGTGAAAGCGATTTATCATGTTGCGGCTGACGCATGTACCTGGTGCCTATAACAAGCATAAAAAACAGCGTATCATCAGCATATAGGCCCTGTATACAGCTCAAGGGGGCATTAGTGACTTTGTCCTTGTCTGAACTGCAGTAGGATCTTTTCTCACTAAATCGCTTCTCTTTCCATCTTTCAACATTTATCCAGGTTTGGAACCAACGAACAGGTATTTTGGGACCAAAGAAGGTCTACATTCATTAAACATTTTTACTCCTATAGATTATGTTGACAAGCCGAAGTGCAGTCTAGAGGAAGGGCTTCCCAAAAGTTGTGTATATCCTTAATTTTCCCCTGGTCTTGGGGAACACTATTGTACTTTGAGGTATTGTCACGTGTGTCTTTAAAAAGTTCAAATTTGAAAGGTTAAAAACACTGGTTAAGTTTGTGAAAATTTAGTTTGCAATCAACTTAGAATCCTATAGAAACGTGTTTATATGTGCTACTGCAAATTGCCTTTAGTGTGAATTGTGATTGGGAAAAATGTGGGCGTGGCAGCAGTCATTGAAAATCGAAATAAATGAGCTGACTTCTGCTGGAGAGTGAAACCAGAAGGGTTCAGTCCTCCTGGGAGACTATTACTGGTCAGTGCCACACTAACAAAGCCTATGTTACAGATGTAAATGTGTGAAGGAAAGCGTGTGATTCTAGAAACTACACTGAATATTTAAAATTGTAGTTAGATCAAGAGGGGAAATGAGTGAATACTAATTGAACACTGATTCAGTTACGGTCTATAAATAG
Organism: Periophthalmodon schlosseri; assembly: GCA_000787095.1. Lineage (NCBI taxonomy): Eukaryota > Metazoa > Chordata > Actinopteri > Gobiiformes > Gobiidae > Periophthalmodon > Periophthalmodon schlosseri. The sequence goes on from JACM01047053.1 coordinate 36,624, forward strand.
GAAGTGACAAAAGAGTTACTCCAGGGGATAAATGCTTGTTCTAATTTTCTCAGAAAGAAGACTACACAGTTTAGTGGGTAAATGTCTTCTGGGAAAGACTGTTATGTTTACAACTCAGCTTTGGTGTCACGAACTTCACCTGAAAATTAACATTACAAGAAGATTAATTTAAGAACCAGCTGTTACTGTTTTGTAATCTGGAGCCTACTTCCCCTTTTTGTCCCCTGTATAAATCACAAATCGCATCAATAGCACATACTGCCTGTCACTGATATAGTCCCCAAGTTTGCCATCTCATAAAACCTTCAAGTCGAAAACCATTACTATATAACCACAACTCGAGTGACATTCTGAACTTTTACCTACATGAGGGTGTTACAGAAGGTGCCAGACAAGTGAACACCAGTGTGTCAACAAATTCGATTGAGCGTGTTTAAAGTCAAAATGTACGTGTTTAGAGTTGCACCTTTGCCAACAACCTGCACATGTGGAAAGTTACTTGTTCTTCAGTAATGCATTTAAATGGTTAGATGCATTTAAATAAACTACTTAATGGACGATGCAATCAAAGTAATGTGCCTTTTTTGTACTTTTTTTCTGTAAGCCATGGTGGATATAGTACGAACATATTGCTGGTAGTGGTTAGACTAACTACACACAAATAATTATTGTGTTCAGCACGTTCATTTGACAGGCAAAACAGAAATACAGAAAATCATGTTTGTAATCAATCATTGATCAATTCCGATTTGTATTGTGTCTTATTAAAACAAATATAAATGGCTGAATATAAACAAGACAGCCTTTAAATTATTGCAATTTAAAACAAAAACAATTTCTGAACACCAAATTATATTTTTACAGACAGAAATGACAGTTGAATCTTGATTAAAATGTGATTAATTGCACTGCCCTACTCTATTCTGCATAGCATTGTAAAATTATTAAACCAATACAGGGTTATTATTTACTTTGCGATGATGCTGCTGTTCACTGTGTTACTCAATTTAGATCTACTAGATGTATTTATTTAAAGATTCCATATTACACAAAATGTACTCTTGTTCTTATACTGGTTCCACCTCAAAAACATACCTGGAGTTGTGTTTTGTTTCATTCACACGTGTTTGAGTAACCCTTTATTATTAATCTGTCAACATCTCCAAAGCTCAAAACGCTCTGTTCCGCCTTGTGATGTGATGAAGCGGTAGTTTTCAAGTTAACAGCTCCTTTTACCTTTTGTTCAGTAGAACACAGTGGCGCACTTCCTGTATCACAAGGTAGAACAGAATGTTTTCTGTTCGAGAGAGGAACTCAGCCTAAATATGAGAAAAAATGTTTTCTGTTCGAGAGAGGAACTCAGCCTAAATATGCAGGATTCGTGTGTGAATGAAACAAAACACAACTTCAGGTATGTTTATGATGAGGAAACAACATCATAACATAGATGAGAAAATAGTGTGATATGGGCCCTTTAACTATTGCTGGTCCATGCTTTCAAATGTCTGACACACTTTACAGTTTATGACTGGAATAGTTACATCATCCAACTCTAGTTTTTGTTGTCTCCTTCCTGAATGGCACAGTCCCAAAACCTGTTCCTGTCCATGGAAGAGTTCACTTGGAAGTAAACATGTAGAAATGATCTACACCTGCCCTGAAGTTAGACTCATGCTGAGAAAGTGTGTTGTGCCATGTTGACAGTCAGCTGGAGCAGGCTTTTCATTGTGAACACGAACAAAGGACATCTCTGTACAAACTGGAGAGGGACTGGAAGGCTTCATAATAGCATCTATCATGAGTTCAGGTTGATAACGGCTGTTATAAGAATGATTTAAATAACTTAGAGGGGACTAATTTGAGAAAAGAAAACCGCCTTTAATGAACAAAGAAAATCAATAGAAAGCACAGTAATTGCATTGTGAGTAGTGATGCTAACCCACATGATGCATCAGCATAAGCAAATCATTTGAACTGTTTACATCCTGTGTTACAGATGAGAGAGAATGTAGTATGACTGTAATAGGCTAATAGAATTGTCCTAGCACTTTAAATAAAGTGGGATTAAACACAATGTATGTCATAGGCTATATTTTGTGTGTAGGATTTTGGCCGATCATTTATCCCAATACACTGACCCTAGTTTAAATCAGACCTATTGTGCTTGTGTCTCTTCTATAGTTATAATCTATGACACCTGTGGATCATTATGTTATAATTATTATTATTTTAAATCGCAATATTTATCTAAAACAACTTAATAAAAGAAACACTTCCATGTTAGAAAACTGCAGTGTGCAATGGGAGCTGATTTCGCTAAACTAAACTAAATAAGCGATTAAAGATTACTCAAACACGCACTAATCACTCCAAAAATAACTTGAGAAGGGAAACAACTATAACATGGTTAAAAGCTCTGAAAAGTGAATAAGCTATGGCTCTAGTTGGGTTGTAACTAGCAAATAGATAACATGCTGTACACTACTTTATTAACCCTAAAGAAAATTTGGAAACCTGTCAGGAGCAAAAGTTGACCGCATTGAATGTTTTTAAGTTGATTGAAACTGCAGCACCTGAGGAATCGAACCCTAGATCCTCTTGCTGTAGGGCATAAAATATACCATGCGACAATGTTTTCAAGGCTTTATATTTTGGGGTTCAAAGCTCATATATACAAAACTATAGCAACATTTATTTTAGCTCATTCATACATTTGCATCATAGGTTTGTTACTGTACAGCTGCTAACACAATTGTCATTTTTCACAATGACCAATATCTTTACTCAAATGACTTCATCTTGAACTGTGCACTTGCAATGTCAGAATTTCCCACCCAATTTCTTATGAAATTACACCTTCCCAAAGACATTCAGCAGCAGGCGTTGAATATCAGAACAGGAAATGGCTCACTTGGACCATAGACAGTTCTTTTGTTCTGTCTGCTGGCCTCAAACTTCTCAGACAAATGCAATGAATATGGCTCACAAAAGAAATCTGATGGTGAAGTGTTAAAGGGCCCATGTCACGCTATTGTCTGATCTATGTTATCATGTTGTTTCCTCATCATAAACATCCCTGGAGTTGTGTTTTGTTTCATTCGCACATGTTTAACACACAAACCCTGCGTATTTAAGCTGAGTTCTTCTATCAAACAGAAAACACACACACACACAGAAAACACATTCCATACACCTTCACTAGAATCATTTGGATCATTTCAGCCCTGGAATTGCCCATCACAAAGTTGAACAGGGCATTTTGAGCTTTGGAGATGTAGACAGACTAATAATAAAGTATTACTCAAACATGTATGAATGAAACGAAACACATCTCCAAGTATGTTTTTGAGAAGGTAACAGCATTATAACATGGATAAAAGGGTCCATTTTGTGTAATATAGAACCTTTAACCATTATTGGTCCATTTGAAGGCCCTTCTAATCCTGCCTACATGCGATAGTTGGAGCAGATCCAGACTTTGATGCTTCATTACAGAAGGATTTAAGTGGGAGGTGATTTCCTCAGGATGTTGCTCCAGCAGCATATGTGGACGCACTGTTTGGATTGGAGATACGCTACGTGCATATCGCTACTGGCTTCTATATTCGAAACACAAGAGTTAGTATGGCTGTGATGTGCAGGGAGGAGGTCTGGTAAACATATGGGGATATAAAGGTGAAATATTCCACATTCTTTCACATAGCTGTCACCTATTTATAACAGTGAAATATAGGGCTCTGTGATATAACCAACACACATTAGGTTTACTTTACTTTTTCCTAAAGAGTTGTGTGGAGTAGTGATTTGTGATAGTTGCTTTAGTTGCAGTCATAGTTGAAGTAATAGCGCTGGTAATATTGTAGTAAATGAACTGTACTTACTTACACTTCATGTATCAGACATGTGTTACTTATAGTGGATATTTATTTAAACGCTTAATTAATGCCTCCGCTATACAACAGTGGTGGTAGAAGTACCATATTTTCCGGACTATGAGTCGCACTTTTTTTCATAGTTTGTCCGGGGGTGCGACTTATACTCAGATGCGATTTATATGAGAAATATATGTTTTTTTCTTCATTATTACGCATTTTTTGACTGGTGCGACTTATACTCCAGTGCGACTTATACTCCAGAAAATACGGTATTCAATTTTGTTGCTTAAATAAAAGTACAGATACCGGAGCAGAAAAATACTCAAGTTAAAGTAAAAGTATCACATGAAAAAATGTACTTAAGTAAAAGTATTGAAGTACCCGTTTAAAAATGTACTGAAAGAGTAAAAAGTAAAAGTATTTCACGAAGATTTTTGAGGTCTTATAAGGCTTCGAATGCAGTGATTTTGATATAGATTTGTGTAGAATTTTGTTCAATAGAAACAACTGAATCGATTTTGTTTTTGTTTTTGTTTTTACTTGTTTATTTTTGTTTGCTCAAACTCCGAACGTGTTAAAGATAAAGCCCTCAGCTTTTTCACCAGGTCTCAATAATAACAATAATATAAAAAAAAATGCTTTTACTTTTCAGTCCTGTTCAAATACCTGCTCTCAAATGTAATGACGTAAAAGTAAAAAATACCCACTTTAAACTGACTCAAGTAAAGTACAGATACCTAAAGGTTCTACTTACTGTACTTTACTACTTTTACTTTGTTACCTTCCACCACTGCTTATACAACTGTATGATACAATATAAAATGAAGCCTTCAAGCTTCAGTTCCAGTCAGATGACATCAAACTTGTAAACCTGAAACATTGTCTGTAACTGCTCTCTCCTCCTCTCCCCTGCACAGACATGTCACACTGTCTCATTGTGTAGAGACAGCCCTGAGGATAGCACCATGATGTTATTTATAGTACTTAGTTACATCTACTCAAGTACTTTTCTAGTGTAACTATTTAATCAATTTGTTATGTTGACCATATCAAATGATTTGAACATTTGTGTTACTTCAGATGTGATATTTTGTTAAAGTTTTTGGAAATAGTCCTACTTGATGAACTTCACATTATAAATCAGATGTTACTTACTCTTACTTCACGTTTATTTTGCAGTTCCACGGTATTCGTTTGAAGTAACTGTACTCTTACTTGTGTACCCACCCACCTTTGTTTATTGCCTTGCCCACAGCACAGATCTGATTATGAGTGTAAACTGTGTTGGCTTTAACTTTCTCGCATTAGATAATAAAAAATCGAAACAAATAAGTAAATAAACCCAAGCTATGGCACTGAAATATGGTGCTTGTAAATATGATGAGTGAGGGGGGTAATTTATGCAAGATTTACAGCCTGATGGTTACCAGTTTCCCAGCAGAGAACTTAATTTGGATGTTATATCGTTCAAAATAAACTGTCCCGTACCTTACAGTAATCCCAGGGCATATTTATCTTTCCCGAAATTCTACCTTGTTATTCAATTGCTACAGCACAGAGTCCTATCCCAAGTAACACAAGCTCGGGAAAGGAAGAAGGAAGTACTACACAATGAATGCAAAACACAATTCCTACACTACTTACACTACTACTATTACTTTTGACAGCTGCCTTACCATTGAAGTATTTCTGACTCACTGCTGTTTTGGAACAACTTTTACTTGAGCTAATAATGATACCTCTGCAACTATAAGCCATTTATTAAAACCTGTACAAGTACTTCAACATGCACAGGCGAACGTCAAAGTGATAACTGTAAATATACGTGTCGTTGTTAAGCGCTTTTCTGTCACTTGTCTAGGAATGTGTGAATGTGATGAAGATGACAAAGAAAGGAGAAAATACTGGAGCAAAAATAGACTAGAATTTCACTATAGAATTTTGAATATTACTTCCCTCTGCTCACGGTGCCTCGGGGAAACTGACAACATGTTAAAAACTACACAAATAAAATGAATACTGGAGTAAAGCAAAGCAAAACATGTGCTCTTGTCCATATAAGGCAGCGAGTGGTGCCATGTGAGTGTACGGCATGACACAGTGTCTGCTCTGTGGCCTTAGTTATCTTTAAACCAGGGGTCACGTCACTCTGGTGATGAGCTAATTCCCGTTTTTGTACTTGTCAGAGCGAGATTGGGTTTAATAACAGGGGACAGCAGACAGGAGGAAGTGTCTGAGGACGACTCCTTTAAGCGCGTCGGGTTAGCTTAGCGCAGAGCATTTTTTAAACCAGGAAAGTTACATAACAGAGCTTTAATGGACATTGTTTTCCCATGTGGCAGCGGCCTTGATAAGGAAAGTCGAAGGCGTCAAGTTTGAATAGTCTTATCCCTAATCTTGGCTGTCCCGCTTTGTTCAGCTTCGAACTATATACAGCCATGTTCAGTGGTGGAAGAAGTACTCGATTTTGTTACTTAAGTAAAAGTACAGATACAGAAGTAAAAAGTTACCCAAGTAAAAGAAAAAGTAACACACAAAAAAATCTACTTAAGTAAAAGTATTTAAGTACCCGATTAAAAATGTACTTTAAGAGTAAAAAGTAAAAGTATATTATTGTTAATTTATTTTTATTTTAATTGATTAAAAAATGATACATATTTTGGTCAACATTTGCAATACGAATCAATTTCTTAATTTTTCTTATGAATTTTGTGTATTTATTGAAGCTTGAACTTGAAAACTTTAGTCAGGATGTTACCACAAACATTGTAAATATATGAAAGGTACTTTTTACTTTTCAGTCCAGTTAAAAAATGTAGTGGAGTAGAAAGTACAGATACCTGCTCTCAAATGTAATGAAGTAAAAAGTAAAAAGTTCCACTGTAAAACTGACTTCAGTAAAGTAGAGACACCTAAAAATTCTACTTAAGTACAGTACTTTACTACTTGTACTTTGTTACCTTCCACCACAGGCCATGTTGTTGCTAATTATGGAGTTTGTGATTCTAAAGTTACGTCCATACACGGTGGGCTAAATGCTAATGATCAATTAGCAGATAAATATGGTGTTGACAGCATTGTTATCCCAATTTTATTCGAATACAACGACCAATCAAAAGCAGACTAAACAAGAAGTAGGGAAGACTTCCTGGTCATTCCTAAGAAAACCATAATAACTGCAATCCCTATAAAAATGTTGCAAACTTATTCTTAAATGTATTTTATAGTCCTCATCTAAACGCGTACTTCTGGACAGTATGTTCGCTAACCTTAAAAGGACGAGTTAAATCTTAAGTAACAGATTTGCCAAAGCAGTGAATGAAAATAGAACTTTCCTCATAATTGACGCACATGGGGCCTTTTTCCAACGCGACCTTCAAAGTTGGCGTTATTTTTATGCATTTGGAGGTGTGAATAAAGTCAGGAGTTATGCAACAGATCCTTTTATTAAAGCTGAATGAAACATAAATGGCAGTGGTGGAAGGTAAGGAAGTACAAGTAGTAAAGTACATTTTACATTGGATACTTTTTACTTTTACTTCACTACATTTGACAGCAGGTATCTATATTATCTATAAAAGTAAAAAGTACTTTTCATATGATTTGAGGGGTTACAGTTTTTACTTGAGTGACTTTTTACCTCTGTATCTGTACTTTCACTTAAGTAACAAAACTGAGTACTTTTTCCACCACTGGTAAATGTGACTTTACACCTAGCGGTAAAAGCAGTAGATGTAGTTTGCAGTCGATAGCAACAAAAATGTTATGACGATATGACACCAAGTTCACCGAAAAAGTTAAATATAAGAGCATATGTCATTGAGGTTTATGCAAAAGTTTGATTTAGGCATAAAAAAGACAAAAAAAAGTTATGCCTTTGATTTCATGGTTGTGATTTCGGTTTTAATTCGTTAGAAAACATGTTAAGAATTTAAGAATATCACAATGTTAGAGTAAATCTGTACAGAAAGGGGAGACAGCTCAGTTGGTAGAGTGTTTCTCCACTGATCTGAAGGTTGGCGGTTCGAATCCCGCTCTTGACGTAAACATCACTGGTAGAACCCGCTGACCCACAGGTTGGCGGTGCGATTCCACCTCCCGCAGATGAATGTTGTCGTTGTGGCAAGACACTTAACCCACCTCACCCCCAGTGTCTGCGTACACAGGTGAATGGGCAAGTGGTTCCTTGGTGTAAAGCGCTTTGAGTGCCTTGAAGGTGAGAAAGCTCCATATAAATTGACCATTGACCATTTACTATATAATAAAATGTTAAATGAAACTTTCCCAGACCATCCAAATTCACCCTTGTTAACGAGTTTAATATTAGGCTATATAATTACCAATAGTGGGTTGCGTTAATAGACCTGCACATCACCATACAGAGACAGCTTGAAGAGTTCATTCTTTTCAATATGAATAATTTCCCTAACAACTCGAGGATCTATTCCATATCACATAATTTTGCATTTTTGTACACTTGGCTAGTTCCACATCAACTTTTAAGAGCTAAACTGACAAATATACCTCACGTATAAGCTACATAAAAGTAAAACACATTGCTTCTGAATGGACAGTTCTATCTATAAAAAACTCTCATATGTTTAACACATTTTAATGACACATCCACCAGATTTCATGTATAACTTGATTTCTTCTTTTGAAATTTGGAGAATGCAGTACAAAGCCTGCACTCTTTTCTGCTCTCTTCTGACTAATACAATGTTACTGCTGGAGCTCTGGCGTGAAGCTGTGAGTCGTCTGTGGAAAGCGGTCAGCCGGTGTCTTACGCACGTCACACACACATCATCAGCGGCACTGCACCGGGAGGCCGCTGATGAAACCGAGAGGCAAAGCTCTCTGTTTATTTTTTTTTTCTGCTTTTTCCAATAATGTCACAGCCGTGATTACTCATATGTGCAGGACCCCGCTCTGTCTGTTGGAGCTAAAAATATCCTTCAGTGCGGACTTATTTTCAGGAGAAGAAGGTTGGACTTGGAGGAGTGGGTGAAAAATCCCCAAGTTCCACACACCGTTTCCTCCCCACCCTCGTCTTTACAGAAAGTTAGTGTACTCTGATAATCTAAGTTATTTTTAGCCCTCAAAGTAGCCTCGGCCTTTAGTCCCGGCCTATGTGTGTGTTTTTTGGTTATTTAGGCTATTTACTTGGAGAACATTTACTAGACAGTTTATTTTGTGTCTAATGGTGGATGAAGTACTCAGTTTTGTTACTTAAGTAAAAGTACAGACACCAGGGTAAAACAATAAAAGTGAAAGTATCACATGAAAAAATTTACTTAAGTAAAAGTATTAAAGTACCTGTTGAAAAATGTACTGAAAGTAAAAAGTAAAAGTATTTTGCACAGATTTTGAGGCCTAATGAAGCTTCAAATGTAGTGATTTTGATCAAGATTTGTGCTGAATTTTGTTCAACAGAAACAATTGAATCGAATGTTTCCAAGCTGTTGTTATTTGTATATTTTTGTTTGCTCAAACTACAAATGTGTGTTTCAGCAGGTCTCAAACAATTATAAAAAATACTTTACTTTTCAGCCCTGTTAAAAAATAATGTAGTGGAGTAGAAAGTACAGACACCTGCTCTCAAATGTAACAAAGTAAAAGTAAAAACTATCCACTTTAAAATTGACTTCAGTAAAGTACAGATACCTTCAGTCAGTTTTAAGTGCAGTACTTTATTACCTTTACCATGTCACGTTCCACCACTACTGTGTCCACAAACAGATGAGAAGGGCCCGACAGCCACGTCTGAAGCTGAATCACTGAACAGTTATCCCTTCGAGCTATTACGCATCTAATCTACTTCACATCTGTTTTAGAGTCTGCGCTCACAGTCAGTCATTACTCTGCTGTTTAACTAGGAAGTCAAACAGAGAGGAAGAACATACACCACATTAATACACTATTAAACACATCAAATCACAAACTTGGATAGTTCATTTTTTAGTTCTTTTTGTGCTTGTCAGTGAGGTTTGTCGCAGAGCTATACACAATCACCGTGTGAGTCTCAGCAGACTGTTTAATTCATCTTCATTTTTGCACACATTACTGCGATAAAATGATACACCAGCACCACATGTGAGGACTTCTTGATTATTCAGAGGGGATATTAACAGTAACAAAGACAAGACGCTGGAACGAAACACAAGTTCCTTTAAACTGATAAACTGCTGGCCTTATTGATGATATGTGGTGATACTTTTGTAGCCACAGCTCCATTCTGACCACCAAACACCAGGCCAGGTGTTAACTGGATAAAAAGAGAAGTTATAGTGGCTGCATGACTTTAAATTGAAATGTTGATATTATTTATTTTCAAATGATTTACATTGAATTGTAAAGCCTGCATAATAAACTGTATTGTACTGCAAATATAGACCTTTCCATCACAATGAATTCAATGAATGTTTTTATACCCTGGTTAGTACATACTTGAGTCACTTCAGGTTTTATTTCCAAATTCTCTACATATCATAATGCACTAATGTATGAGTAATAGGCTACAAATATGGCATCTTCTTGTGCCTTTGACCCCAAATTCTTGCGTCAAAATGGAAGTATAATTGAAAAAGCAACTTCTAAAATAGCGCCCACTCCAATCACATACATCGCTTGAGATATTTTGATTTGTAGGCCATGGTGTGAGGTATTAGTCATCTCATCGTGTTAACTTCCTCCGCAGATCAGGGTCGAGCCTTCATGTGAGTAAAACATTGTGAATTTATGAGGTCTGGGTTATTTCTGGATTCTAAGTTCACAGAATGGGGACAAATCATTGCTAAAGGACAATCTGAAAATTAAATGTACTCTATTTGTTCTCAAACATTTCACACCAAGAAAATGATTGGCCTTTGAAGCACCACCAGATCCAAACAGAACTATTCTAGGTCAAAATAAGGGCTAAAGCTGGTATAAAACTAAACACTAAACACTAAACAGAGTAACTCAAAGGAGGACAAACACTGACTCTAAATTTAGTAAATATATGAATTGCAGAGGAGTCCGTGTACCATCTGAAGGTGGTTTCGTACCACAGGTGGTACACGTATCGCAGTTTGAGAAACGCTTCACTATTACACACAATGCATGTTAATGAATAGCCTGCAAAAAACATATGTGTATGTAAACCTGACAGATTTTAGCCATGAGCGACTTTCCATCTAATTGTCCCGATTACACATATGTCACTACTCAAGTTACTAGAAGTGGTATAGGCAATGGATGTTTTATTAATTAACTGAAAAAAAATGTCTTTGCAGAATACATAAATCCAGCCTACTCAGCAGATGTATTATTAACACATTGGTGTTAATGTACAAATACAGTAGTGTTTGGCTACTGTAGCATAATACAGGATAGACTAGAATCTAGACTAAGGGGCTCCAAACCCACAGTTGAATCTAGACTAGGGGTCTCCAACCTCAAGTTGGAGACCCCTAGCCCCCCAAAGGATTCATGTTGTTGAATTGTTGAATTGTTCTAATTTGATTAATCACATGCCTGTAGCCTATAACCAAATGTACAGACTATTTCAGATGCCTTACTATGTGCACTAATAGATAGATGGTGGTGTATACTCCATCTATAAGGCTTGCAGTTGCTTTTATACAGACTAAAGTTTCTTGCGACCTCTAAAAGGAGAATGTCTCTACCATTTTCATTTACAAAAAGTGTATCTCTTTGGGGGAAAGGTTAGAGACTGGGCCCCAATGATTATTACACCAACAATGTGCGTTATGACAGCTTGAAAGGCTTTGACCTGAAGCAATTCTAAATTCCAAGACCATTCCATATTTAGACCTACATAAAAATACAATTTAAAAAGTCAGTAGTAAGTCAGTAGACCTGATACTGGTTGAAATCCTTCTACTTCTAGGATTCTAAGCACAATATGGGCTACCCATTTTCTCTTATAATCTATAATTAGGACCACCATACTAGGCCTATGTTATTTATAGACACCATGCCTGCAGGTGTATTTATGTGTGCAACAAGACATTATTATAACAGCTAATTGTAGCCTATATGAAAACGCTTGTATGGTCTGAGGGATTTTTGTTTATGTTGAATGCTTAGTCTACAGTTTTTAATTAGCAGCTGGTGGCCTATAGGCCCAGATGTGGCTATTCAACTATCGAATAACCAACTTATAGCATAGTTGGAACGCACAGATGTATTTAAAATGTAGTAGAAGCCTTTTCATTCTCAATATAGTTGGCTACTGTGTCAGACTTAAACGCCAGTATTACTATTTGGTCTCTACGTCACTTTACGCATCAGCCTCAAGCGCGTTTCTCGTCGTTTCCGGTCCGCATCCTGGTCAACATCATCCGCGCCATACGTCCGTGAGCACTGCTGCCTCATCACCCCCACATCACATCACCGGATCACCGCATTTAGCGATATGGAGTTCACCATCCGCGCTGCCAACGTGGACGACTGCAAGGACATCGCGCGCATGATCACGGTCAGTCAGAACGCACAGCACGTGACTCGCGGGCTCGAGGGTATAAGCTTGAATGAAGGACGAAACATTTTGTTAAGTTCCCCTTTACGTCATCTCCATGCCTACTGCCTTCCCCCGTGTATTGATTATTGTAATATGTTGGGAATTGTTTTCCACTAGGGCTTGTTAATCTAATGTTCTAATAATCAATTAGGCTAATGAGTAATGTCTTTCCTACAGGAATTGGCAGAATATGAGAAAGCCATAGACCAAGTAAGAATCACACAAAGAGGTATGAAGAAGTCACATGACAAATATGATGCACTGCTTGATACAGTCAAATCAATACCTACTATAGATGTAAAATACAGACAATAATTGTTACATTGCTGTGTGAGAACTGAAATCTAACTTTAATCAAATCGTTCCCAGATTTGGAGCAGGATGGATTCTCAAAAAACCCGTTCTTCCATGGGATCATCGCTGAAGTGCCAGAACAGCACAAAACCAAAGAAGGTGAGAAAAAACATGAGCAAATGTTCTTCTTCAGATTGGTTAATGGGTGTGTAAGATTTCGTGCTACTTTTTGCAGCTACCAAACTGTATCTATATAGTATCTGGAGAGGGTCTGTTTGATTTCTGTTGTATAAGTGTGACCCTCTTTTTGCACATCTCTTACATAACACTTTTCCATATGCCACTTAACTTTTCCATTTTTCCATTGCCCACCCATTCAGCTACATTCTGTGGTGAACTTATTCTACTGAAGCAATGCAATACACTGAGTTGCCCAAGCATTTATAAAAGCAGTAATAAAAGTATTCTATAGGGTATCAAGTTTATTCCTTAGTAAATCGAGTTTCAAATTTTAGTATTGTGAGAACACTACGATACTAATATCATAGCTTAATTTTAGATAGTTAGTTATGTATGTCCGTTCTGTCGTAATAACCAGATTGATTGACTGTGTTAATGTTAATGTTATGAAAATGTATGTGAAGTAATCTAACTGTCATTGATTTAATACCTGACAGCTGTTTTGACCTGTGTGTTTCTTGTCATTTCAGGCCATACAAAGGTGGGCTATGCACTTTATTACTTCTCCTACTGCTCATTCAGAGGCAGAGCTGTTTTTATGGAAGACTTATATGTGATGCCTGAATTTAGAGGTACAGTGTTTTTCATTTTATACATGGAAAATATTTACTTAGACCAGTATTATAAGCTATTTTCCCAAATCTGTTGATACGCTTGATCACAAAATGTACTATGTTCCTTGTATGATTTAGGGAAGGGTATTGGCAAGGCACTAATGAGCAAAGTTGCACAGGTAAGTGAATAATTGTTTTTTTTATCAATCATATCCATTTTCAGACAAGTTAGATTTTTAATTGCCATTCTTAATAAACAGAACTACCAATTTTATTATCAAGGCAATAGGGTCACCCTTGGGTATATGACAGGGAATATATTTCAAAATGTACACAAAAATTGCCATTTGATGAGACAGTTGTTCTAATTATTTTGTATTGTCTTTTGTGTCCTAAAGCTTGGTTTAGCAGCAGGCTGCCAGCAGCTAAACTTCACAGTTCTGGACTGGAACAAGTCGTCTCTGGACTTTTACTTGAATCAGGGGTGCACTGACACCACAGCAGAGATGGGATACCACTACATGTGCTGTAAGGGCGAGGCCCTGGAGCATCTTGCCCAGCCGTAGCCCAGCCATAAACCATCTTTCAGCATCCAGGTTTATTCACACAGCACAGGGAAACGGCTCCATCTAGTGGTCAGCTGTAAAATGACAAGGGCAACAAACAAACGGTGCATTTACATGGCCATTACAAATTGGATAACTATAATCCGATAACCGAATAATAAGGTCTGATTATTGCTGTGTTTACATGCACATCACCAAAAACACCTGCAGAATTATGTGGTCTCAGTATGAAAGTTTTTAATACCACAGGAATGCAAGACTAAAGATTTCAAGTCAATAATATGCTTATAAAAATCATCACCTGCATTATTATATGCATCGAGTCACTAACCAGGGGTGCGGACTGGGTACGAGACGGGGTAGCTAGTTGACTCAATGCCATGCACTTTACTGTAATTCACTTACTATAAATTTGAATAAGACTGTGAAGAAGTGACTTTGTTTTAGCAATATTCATAACATACTTTTACTCGTGTGGTTATGTTAGCACAACTATAAATATATAAATGTGAAATAATGCACAAATCCTTGTTATGCAATAAGAGTTATAGACTGTTTGTAGACAATATGGTTATTGTTATTGTCTCACAATGCTGTATTTGCACTGCTTCATTTATTGGTATATTACCATAGAATACAGTGGAGTCATTTGGGTTCATTGGACTGAACTGAACATAGAAGTCTTGGATAAGTCTCCTGTCTTTAAACCTGTCCTATTAAACTCAGAATGGCTCAACCCCCAGCCACTGTTTTAAATCCAGTTTGATTTTTAAAAGAGATCTTTATGTATCATGTCCAAAAATGTAATGAGAACAGCCTGACTGTCTTTCCTCTCTCTCTAAACAATAGGAACCACTGAGACTGTTTGGGAATGCTGGAATTTGAGTGTTGTTTACCAAAACTAGGAATTGTTCTGTGTTATTTTTCCTCATTATGTTTGAACAAACCGACCTAGCTTTGGAAAACAAAATGTAATTGTCTGCCGTGGTCTCTTCCAAAAGTCCACCGCATGCACATATTTATATTTGCCTTGTATGAAACTTCAGAAATCTGCATCTTAAGATTCCCACATGCATTCTTCAAGTGATTTCTAAATCCAAGTTTGTAGAGGTTGTGTGCCAGATTGAACCCAAATATGGCTAAAAAGTCAGTGTGTTGAGCCTATCTTAGGACCTAACAATATTTCTCAATCTTAGTACTTTCAAGTTGATAGTGAGATGCTACTGTTAATACTTACAGTATGTTTTATGTCTTCAATATTGTACACTCAGGTATGTATTGTTTAAAACTGTAGACCGATACGCTTTGGTTGAGGCCAAAAGTTTGCTATGATGTATGTTTTCAAATCAATAAAAGTCAGTTATATGTGGGCATTCATGCCTTGTGCACTTGCTTGTTTGGAAGTGTGGAAGTTTGGACGCCTCAAAGCAGCTAACATGTCATACAGAATAGTAGGCTATAACTGTTTTGTTTGTGAGATTTGTTTTCTCTCTTTTTTTGGGGCAGTTTTAGTTTGTAACTTTATTTCCTGCTTAATATATTCCCCGTTGCTCTTGTGGTTAGTACCACATAAACACAAGTGGTGATAGAACTGGAGTTAACACAGAGGAATGAATAGGCTATAACAGGCTATACGCCTACTATACATTTTCTTTAGCCTTTTCTTTCCCCTTATACAAAACAAAATGTCCTTGATCCATCAACCATTGTTCATAGCTTAGATTAAAAGTCACTGCTGAGTCCGTTTGATCCTCAAAAGCAATACCACAGGACATATTGTTTTGTCTACACAGGCGCCTCCGTGTGGTCACTGCAGGAGCTGTTATTCGCGTGGAGGGCACATATTTTGAGGCAAGAGCCCAGATGAAATTATGTGAGAAGCAGAGAACGCTCCGGCGCGCTTTGTCTGTTTTCTTAGGCTCACTTGGTTGAGTTTTACGGCGGATGCACGCGCTCACCACAGCATCACACCAGTCTGGTTCCGAGTGCGTGTGTGCGCGTTCTCAAGTGTGTTTAGTCTGTCTATTAGAGTGACCCCCCAGCGAGCTGTTAAAGGAAGAGCAGAGAGCTGAGTCAACGAATCGCGAGGAGAAGGATGCAACAGTTGCACCGTGCACTCCACGCGCGTCCTGTGCACTCCGTGGGGCAGAAGATGGTGGATTTGCATCGGACAATATAAGGAGCGCCGATTTTTATGTGACAAAGTTTTAGTTGATAAGGTGGTGAGTAGTCGGAGGTTGTGCGTCTCGCTCAAATGGACAGGCACAGACGTGAGTTGAGTGGACACGCTGTGCTTCTGCGGCTATGGGGATGAAGAAGGACTTTGGTTTGGTGTGCAGCGGCGAGTAGCGGCGCAGTCTGTGCAGCCAACATGCATCGGATCGTGCAGAGAAGACGGGTGCGCAAGCTGCGCCTCGTCTGGGCTTCTCTGGCGCTCGTGGCACTGTCCTTGGCCGCGTGCAGCGCGCTCTTCACGGCGTGGACCTGGCGTCAGACCCGAGACCTCTCTCAGTCGTTTAAAGTCCTGCAGGATCGGCTGGAGCAGGTTGGTACCAAAGATAAACAAAACAACCAAATAAGCACCTAGACAGACACCAAAGGGCTTTAACTTTACTGCGAGTAAAGTGGTTGTTATGCAACTCTTTAGTGGCTGTGGTTACGGGAATCTTCGCGTGGGGCCGGCAATATGGAAAAATGCTATTCTACGTTTAGGCAATGTCCCCTGCACGCACTGTTTTCCTGCTGGGCTCACCACTTTGCGCTTTTATGGCTCACCAATAACAGCAGTCAACTCGTGCAATGAGTGTTATTTTTGTGGTCACTGCTCACCCCGCCATGTTTAATTACTTTGGTGCCAGTTCTGTGCAGGCCTAGTTTTTATCTCAATTTACTGGAAAGCCTCAAATATTTGGCATGTGAGTGTGTTGTACCCAAATGACTGCGCTCCAGAGGCGCAAAGGAAGCTGGGAGAGAAATTTCGGCAAGTATTTCACGCTTCATCATGCAACAGGTACCCTATAGACTTCTGACCATTAACCCTCTCCACAGTCAGATAGGTTACAATAAGATGTGCAACTTTTCATTTTAAACCAGGGCCAGTTTTAGATTTGTGGGGGCCATGTGAAAAATCTGGTTTGGGGCCCGTTAACAATGGAATGATTTATTTATGGCCCAGGAGTGATCTATGTGCTGCCCAAAATCTGGTAAAGCTCAAGAGAGAATAAAATCAGAGGCACAGTGCAGTGATATAGTAAACTTTTAAGCTTTTATTGTGAAACACCCTTGACATCACAGCAGTCTTCTTTCGTACCATTAAGTAGGCTACCAGTAGGGGGAGTAGTGAGCAACCGTGAAATCAAATATTATGTTGATACTGACTGTATCCAACTGTGGGGATGCCTGGTTGATGGTATTACTTACAAACGACTTTGCTATGGGTCACACCGTGTACAGTGCCCCTTGTACATCACACCTACTTGAAATGTTTACTAAAGTTACATATAATGTAGATATTTCATGTTCAGTGTTGATATAGCTGCGCATTTGCTACAAACTCTCTGCAATGGAATGGGATAAAATAGAGCAACCTTTGGCAACAAGACAATCTTTGGGATTTAGAGAAATGTCCACTAGGCAGAGCTTCTTTTTAATGTCATAAGCACATACTGAGCCTTCAAAGTTGCATCACAAACTTAATTATTTAGCCAAGGCAGCCAAAGACCTGATGGAAATTCCTCTGGAGTATTTACAAAGCCGAGCTGCAGTGGAGTTGGAATTAGACGACAGGTTGGCGGCTGTACTGTTGACAGACCTGCACACACATGTGCACTAATGCTCTAAACCTGGAGTGTTGATGCTGGAGTCTTTCCCAAGGGGTCCACTCTCTGTCCATTTGACCCAGAGCCAAGTCCTGATCAGAGCAGTCAGTCTCAAGACTATACTTGCCGCTTCCACTGCACAGTAGCAGTATATTCACTTCTCTTCTTACTTCACTCGGGTTTCCTTTGGTCATCCGATGGGCCCCATGCCAAGCAGCCTATATCGTTGCTGGCTTGACAAAATCCATTTCTTGGTAAAGTAAGAAGTGAGGAATTTCAATGGCTGAAAGCATTAGGTGTTGCAACGTCTCTCCTGAGGAAGTGCTATTCTGGAGCTGAGCTGCAGTCGGGGCAGGAGAGTGGAAAAGCTGTTGATGTGACTGGCTGGAAGAGGCCGTCTGGCTGTGTGGGAGCAGTGCCAGCTCAAAGTCATAATAAACCCATCGCACATTTGTTAATAGTGAACGTTTCTCTCTCTTTCAACAGGTTAATACACAGAGGAAGGCCATCGTTCAACTCATTTTGGAGAAGAGAGAGCTGCTGGTCGGCCAGAGAGTCAAGAGAGACGGTATTGCATTTCTGTCCCACATGCACTGACCAATCGCGTGTGCTGTGCAGCCCACATCAGCAGACACAATACTTATGCGTGCGGTTGTGCTTTTGAGGGAAGAACGTTTAACGCAAACGCTGCCCAGTGTTGGTCCACATGCCGCTATGGTCAGCTCCAGCAGCCCACAAGCACTGCCCGCTGCTAAAAGTCGACACAGGAAAAAGTAGGCAGAGGAATGGCTGTTACAGAAATTACAGGGCTGACCAGAATGGCCTCAGGAACAAAACAAAACAAAAAAACAGCTGGTGCAGTGGGGCTTTGTTGCACACTTTAAGACAAAGACATTGATTTCTTCTCACCATAGGCACTCATCTGGCACAGCAAGGATTTTTTATGGAAGATATTTGATGACCTATCATTGTAGTGTATTTATATCAGCTGCTGACATCATGGTGTGATGTGGTTTGTCCAAAAGTGACCTCTCAAAGTCAGGACTGCTTACGTTTCTGTATTGAGTTGAGTATTAATATTTGAGAGGACAACTCTGACTACTTTGTTTTACACAACAAAAAAACAAAATTATTAGTTAACATCCAGTAGTGCAACATGCAAATAAAAAAAGAAAACTTTGTACTGGATCCTCAGTGAAGTCCTACTAGACATAGCCCTAACTGCATCTATAATATGAACGTAATAGTAATGCAATGCACAAAGCAATGTAACTCTTGTTTTACTTTTTCAAAGGGACTATCAATAGTGAAATAAAATGTTTCCCTTGAATGGCTCGCCTATCCAAAGCTGACAAAAGGATTTATTAGGAGTGTATGTGTATTGACATCCTGCAGGTATTTCAGCAGTAAGTGATAGCTGAGCTAGTCTTCCAAAACGCATTAAGCAGCCCGCGGCTATCAGTGGAAAGAGAGTGCTTTTTCCAGTGAGTGGAAAGTTGACCGCTGGTGCAGGACACTGCTGTTATGTTCTCCTGATGACTGACAGCGTGATTCAGGAAAGCCTGGCCGGCCCGGGGGCTTTAGCTCGCCCAGAGCAGAGCCTGAGCCCGGGGTCACCCACCTGTGAGTTATTTTAGCAGGGGCTTAATATTCCTACAACTGTGGAGGCCCGCGGTCTCCAAACAGAAAGTATGTATTTCACAGTTCATACATACAGTGTTTGGGTTATATTTGTCTTTTAATGACTCCCCTGAGGCCTGAATGCATGGCTAAAATAAACCGTGGTGGGTAACAGGAGTACACATTTTCCAGCGCTGCTCTTTTTGAGGTCTTTATTTATTGTAGTTTGCTTCACTCTTGTCCTAATCGACTCTTGGCTGGGCCAAAGACCTCTTGTTTCCGGCACTTCATTTTTCTCATTCTGTGGTAGTTTTTGCTTTGCTGCACACCCTTTGTCATTTGTATCAGCCTATTAGTAAATAAGAATCGCATTAAAGACCAAAACATCTAACATCCCACTTAGCAGTTGTTTTGTCTGGTGACAGTCTTGTCTTCTGTCTTTTTTCTCTTTGCTCTCTCCATCCTCTCCCACTTCCTCTGCGATCTGTATTTTCTACATGACGGCAACCAGCTGGCACTAAGATTAGCCCCCACAGGAAAAAGAGAGGCACACGCGTTTGGACTGAAAATAACATTTTGAGGAAATATATTGAAGCACGTGAAAGGAAATCCGTGCCCGTCTGCAAACCGCATTAAGGAGCAGCCAGGTTCAGTCGTAATGGCTGCAAATGAACGCAGCATGTTATTAGACAGATACAGATGGGAGTGATTGTTTTATCAAAAAACCACAGACATATTTTCATAGCCTTCATTCAAAGTCTCTTTTCTTGCCTTCTGTAGGGGGAATGCAGCGCGGGAGGAGTGGGAATGGAAAAAAAGCTGCGTCTCATTTTGAAAGTAAGTGGCTTGGCAGATTGCTTACGGTGGTCTCGAGTAGCATCTGCTGAAGTGGTTTCAATCATATAGCCTTATACAATTGCACTAATAAAATCTTAATTGACTTTCCTTTTTCTTTCTTTTTAAATGGCTTTTCATCGTCCCACCAGTAACCAAAGTGTCCTCTCAGCAAGGTAAGGCCTGTAGACCACAGATGAATACTTGTGTGTGTATTATAATAACAGTGGCCCTTGTGTGGCAGTGGGAGATGGTGGAGTCATTAAAGGCTGGGAGGAAAGGACACTGAATATGACCAAAGCAGTGAGGTACAACAAAGACTTGGGCACCTTCACTGTGGAGAAAGCAGGCGTCTACTTCCTGTTCTGCCAGGTATGTCTCAGGAGGTCAGAGGAAGTTGCAAGAGTAACTGGAAGAAACATCATCGAGTTATTGTAGAGTTATTCTAATGATAAGGTCAAAACAATAAATAAAAAAAAATCTGAAAGAGCGCTGCACGAAACACAAATACTGAAATCTGAAATTATTATTAAAAAGTTCCTGAAGTAAATGTACTTGAGTACATTTGTAACATGTAACTTACCCTTATGTGTATGAGACGGGATTCCAGACCCATTCACTTTCTGAAGGTAGATGGGTATAGCAGGCCATTTGTCACATTGAGTATATAGTATTTGAAGAGTAGAGGAACTGTGATCTGGATCGTCTTATTCTTGGCTCTTCAGGAACGATTAATTCCACTACAATCAAGTAATTATTGTTCCTTTCCTTTACCCTACCCAAGAAAAAGGGAAAGTGTGTGGGAAGCAATTATGGAACTTGGTATAGTGCATTTCAAAAACATGATCAGGTTTCAGGGCACAATCTTAGGGAGTCGTCCCGCATCTTGTCAAGTTGACATGAGGTCTGGACAAAGTCAGAAAAAAGCAAAGTTCTTGAGTAATGTAGCAGCATGATTATGGTTAAAATTAGACATACTACTTAGGACTGAACCAATAAGTCAGGCTGATAAATGTCATTTTCTGATAGGTGGCCATTAGCTGATGCTTTAACTTTGGTGGGGGAGGGTCAACTTCCATAGAGATGGCATTGCTTTGCCTGGAATGTTGCACAGTATGGCATTAATCTTATCTATCTCGTATTTATATATTTCCAGGTTTTTATTGCTTAAAATACAATGAAAAACATGCTGACACACCTCCACACATTTGACCTGTAATGTGGCCTGGTGCCATCACCTGCTTGCAGCCATGGAGATAGCTAAGTTTAATGTCTTCAGAAAAGTTACACAGTGCTCAGACAGTTATTTGTCTGTGCAGAGTCAAGGGCATAAAGCAGATGTTAGCTGTCATTATGTGCAATGACCTTCCGTACATTTATAGAAAAATAAAACATGAAAAACATCGTAAAGCCCGGGATGCAGAATGAATCTGTATTTGTGCTGTGGTGTCTGCTCAAACAGGTGCTGTTTAACGAGCAGGAGTCTCAGTATGTGAAGCTGGACGTGGTGACAGTGGGTCACAGGCCTCAGAAGCTGCAGTGCATGGAGGGCTACGGGACCACCCCTTCAGCTGGCCCACATAACTTCCACTTCCTGAAGCCGTGCCAGGTGTCCGGGCTGCTGCGGCTGGACAGGGGCACGGAGCTGCAGGCCATCACGGGACCCTCCTTCAGACTGCACACAGTGGGCAACCCCTCCGCCTCTCCGCACGTCTTCAGCATCTTCAAAGTCAACTGACACTAGAGTTCACTGAAGGAAAAAAGTTGTGGGGAAACTTCTATTGTACGGCAGTGCCTTTTTTGTGGTCACAAATTTTTGGGCCGTTGCAAAATGCTGATGTTAATTTAAAAGGCAAGCCTGCCATTTGTGGAAGTTGTTCTGGACAGTTTCTGGACTGCGCACTGCTGCTTTGGAACTCAATATAGACTTTGGACAGGTACCAAGGCACAATGGACCAAATGCCTGGATGAATGTCTGAGGGAACAGATGTGATGGAAACTATTCTCTAGATAAGGCTTCATATGAAGGCAGAACTACATGGATTTTCAACTTAGTCTTACTATTGTGGTCCATATTGTGCTTACATTCTTGTCATGACAGAGACTTCAGACAGTAAAGCTGTGCATGCACCTTCCACTTTGATTTTGTTGAGATAGTGCGCTCACGACACATCCCAGTCCAGACCCTTCTTTCTACTTTTGTGTTTTTTTACCAAATAGTTGGCACTCCTACAATGCAATATGTGTGTGTTTGTGTCCAATGCCTCTCTTTTATCTGAGTCATATTTAAAGATGCTCAAGAGCTGCTTTTATAACATGGATGTGAATTTGCTGTTTTGCCTGATGTTTAAAATGGGTTATGTGATATTTTATGGAAAACAACTTTTATTGAAAAAACTTCTTTTGTAAAGAAGGACACTTGGTGATGATTTAAAGGTACATTATGTAAAAATTAGTTATTCAAAATGTGTTTTCATTATATTTTAACATTATATTTAGTAATCTTCTTATGGTTTTGCCTTTAGATTCCATGTCCCCCCCAAGGCTACAGTAGGTACTTAATGGCTCTAGTACTGCGTGACTGTATACCAAATCTGTACAGATTTCTATTTTACATAATATAAAGGGACACTATATTGAACACCTGTTAAACATCAAACATAAGCAGAGTAACCACTTTTAACGATGTTTTTGTCATCAAAGGCCTTACATAAACATAAATATATTGTCATTGATACATTTGTGAAACTAGAGACTGACCTTGGGTGTTAAACATTCAGAGTCATCAAGGCCAACACTGTGTCTGGGGCCACAGTGTTGTACTTCATCACTCACTGTGAGTCTCTGCTGGTGTTTGGCTTTGCATTCCCACACAAAGATTGATTTGACTTTTAATTTGTCCTTAATATGCTGTAGCTGCTTTCTGTCATAATCCTACAACACAAACAGTGTGTATTTTGAGCAAAGGGCCGAAGCACTCCCACTCTTGTTTATAAGTAGTTTTGCGGACAGACCACAATGGTTTCTCCTGAGCACTTTACTGCAGCGAAAGGAGTTTTTTAATTAGAGCCAAACTTGAGCCTTTTGAATGGAAAATCTTGGGTGTAGACATTGATTTCCTAATGTTTGCTTGTGTCTTGGTCACACAGCCGCGTGCCCTATTTCTCCATCAGCACAGAGCAGACCGCAGTGTGTCCCGCTCACTGGCAGCTGGCTACATTTTCACTTCCTGAATTTAACCCTGAAGCACATAGCTCAGAGTCTTTGAGGAAAAAAACATGGCTCCCTTCTCCTCAGCCACTCACACTTCTGCTCCTATTCCTATTTGATGAAATGTCAAAGATTATTTGCGTTTTGTAAAGTCTGTGTAAAAATGTTTTTGTATAATGATGTACGTAAAGCAAGATTTCTTTTTTACTTTTTTAAAGCACATGTATAATAAACCAGTTGTTCTTACCTGTATGTATTATTATCAGTTTACTTCAAATGGACAGAACAGAGCATTGTTTAAAATGGCCACGGATGCCATGGTTCCAGCTTTAATATTTATCTCTATTTAAATAACTACAACCGACACTTTTGTATTAAAACTTGGCTTGTCCTATTATCTGTAGACCATCTTTACGAGAGTTAAAGAAACAAAATAAACAATGACACAGATCCAAATCATTGAAATATGTGATGAAGCCACTGACTTACAGTAATCTTCACAGCCTCCGACCATGACAGGAATCAAGTCCTGTAGTTACGGCAACAGACAGGCAAGATCTGTGGTTCTCAAACTGTGGTACTTGTTCTGGTCGTACAGAACAAGTTCCCTACAGTTATAGTACTAACTTAACTTAGAGTCAATTTTATCCACATTCCACTTCCTTTGGTTTAGTCCTTGTTTGGAACTTCTGTAGCAATGCTGTAGTTCTAATTTCGACCTGGTTCAGTCCTGTTTTAGATTTGGTTTAGATCTGGTGGTACACGGAAGACTAAATATATTTATTTCATGTGGTATTTGGTGTGAAATGTGTAAAAGAACCACTAAGATAAACAGTGTTTTGTTTGAAAGTATTCTCCAAAACAGCTTGGAATTGGATAAAGCAAATGGGGATTTAGTTTGGGATTTGCAAAAAATAAATAAATAAAAAATAATACTAAAATGCTTTTAACCCAGTAGCTGTACAAACAAGAATGTGTTGCTCAATGCCATGGTTTTGGTTTTAAGCTTATTATCCTGTCATTCATCAACAGTTTGAAGAAAGTTCACCAAAATGATTCCCTTCCTTCATGAACAGTTGGTGTTCTCTGCACATGATACCACGTCCCTGACCTGCAGTTACTAATCAGTTTAGTGCGGAGCAGGGTTTAATGTGAGTGCTGACATCTGGTCTCAAGTGCCACCAACTGTCAGCTACAAAATGTGAGACATTTGCCATCAACTTGCGCAGTTATTCGGCCCCCTTTGAAACTACATGGCTTAAGTGGTTAGCCTACCTGAATTATAGTACAGGGAGTTCTGGATGTGCTGGAAATACAAATAATTTCCTGTCACCACTTGTGTCAAACCGTATGTCCTTGTTGCACCAAAACAGACAATCATTTTTTCAGGCACAGTTTAAATGACTTACATAGTTCGTTGTAAACAAATATTTGCTTAACCTCGAAAGCCTTTATAGAGTTCAAATTGGAACATGTTTTTAAGAGGATGACACACAGATCTTCCAGACTTCGTAGCAAAGCTGTGTATAGAATAAAATATACCTTAGATAATTAGTACTCTTCCCACACTGATGACAGATTATTGTGTGTACCTAGAGATCCCTTGGTACAAGAAACATAACATACAAATCAAACAGTTTTGAACAAGTACAAAAGTACTATGAGTGCTGTTAGTTTAACATAAGCAGAAGTTTTTACAGTGCAGGCTACAGTGAATTGAAAAGAAGTGACAAAACCTCTGAGTTGATTCATTCAGTTTTATTAAAAACCAAAAAAGGAAAAGAAAATAAAAGATGCGTCATTATTGACATGTTTTCACTGTCACTCATCGTTTGATCACTACATACACAGTGACACAAGATACCCAGAAATGAACACAAAATCTTGCCCAGACGACAAGGAGAAACATGGAGAAAAAGAACTAAGTGCTTTCGTTTTAGCGACGCAACATTTTAGCTCGGGGGTTGCAACAACCTCGGAAATTGGACTGAATTTCCTGGTTAGAACCGTGCAAAATGCATGGGAATGGGAATAACTCTTCGACACTTTTAGTTAAATTAAATGAAACTACACTAGGATTTACACTTGACATCAGGTTCATAAATTAATTTGATGACTTACATTTCCAGCTATGATTATTAAGGCGCTTTTTAATGATAACTGTATAAAATGGATTTCCAGCCTAGGATTTTTAAGTATAATACTTGAAATTCAATAAGATACATTTTTATTTGCTTATAGTAGCCTTTAGGGTTACATAGTTTCATACATGTTATTTGCAAGCCCCAAATCTAAAATGTAAGCAAAAAAAATGTGTAATATCCACTTCTGAAGTTACAGGCCAACTTCTTCGTTCTCTTGGAGTTATAGAACAAACATGGCAAATTTAAGTGCATCCTGTTGCACACATTGTTACAAAAAATGTCTCTTTTGGTAGAAGCTCTTTCTCAAATAGTAGCAACAAGAATAAAACAGCAACATCGACGACAACAATACTCAGAACTGTGTAGAGTAAAAACACAAGAGATAATCACAAATGCTTAAATATGCAAAGTATATCACAGGATTGGTAGAAAGTAATAGAAATTTGGAAAACATAGCATTGAGGAGTGTAGAAGGGTAAGTCTGATAACACTGGCTTACTTATGAAAGGTTATAAACATTCATAGGAGATATTTTCTGAAAAATAGCATTGTTGAGGCTTGGCACGTTTGCCATGTAGCCCCAGAGATACCTCATAGCTCTGTACAAGGATGAAATTCAAAATGGCGAAGAGTGGAGTGTTGCGGGACGGCAGCAAGAAATCCAAAATTATTACACCTTGCGTTGCTTATCTATAAGTACCGTTGAAAAAATGCAAAAAGGAGGCGCTGTGCTCAAATACTCCCAAGACTGAGTAAAAGCATCTCAGAAAAAATAGACAGTATTAAAACAATTGTAGGCACAGCTGTTATTTTTTTATTATTATTTTACTTTATATTGTGTTTAGAGCATGCTTTGAGGGATGGAGAGATTATCATGCAGTTTCCTGTTGAGTTGTAAGTAAAGATGTTTGCAAGTAGGCGAGGTTAGTAAATAGCATCCCTAGAGGAACGCCAAGCCCGTTTTGGAGGCCTTGGTCGTCATGAGGAGTCTTGGTTTGAGGCAGAGATAGTTACAAGAATCTGATGGACTGTATGCGCGGACAGTAAGTGCACATGTGCGTGGGAATACTGCGTTTCATGAAGGAGTACCAGTTAGTGCTAAAAAAAATAATAACAATTGTTTCCCAAATCTACAGCTCTGTAAAAGTGTCGGCTATAGGAGCTAGTACAATCAAAAACAAGGTACGCCTTCGGTCAGTCAATGGGTTAAACACTGTGTGGGGGCGGGGTCTAGTCGTCGATACAGATGACCTCTCCGCTGCGCTGCTCCCGTCGGTTGATGAGAAGTTCGGCCTCGCGTTCCTTCTTCACGGACATGGGAGGCCCGTTCAACACTGCGGGACGACAAATAAACACCAGATTTAAGTTCAGCCAGTCCAACTCTCTGCTTCCACTTTACAGACAGGGAAGAACGCTGTATGCTCTATAAAATGAGTGCAGTACAGTGATACATCTGTCCACTGTCTCTTCATATGTTTGCACCCAGATCCAGTTTCCAAATGTTGAAAGGAAAGCGTTGTCGTTATAGTACAGCGTAACAGGCGTAGCAGTGAGATGTTGGGTCACAGTAAAATAAATAAATAAATATGGCACCACTGTAAGGAGCACTAACAGTATAGACATTCAAGTACCGGCAATTTGTAATGATGCTATGATTGTGACTGGGATTCAGAATCTGCTTCAGGATGAATACATAAATCTGTATACCACAGTTTGAGGAACGGTGTTGTAAAAACCAGATGGCTTCAAATGCACATACCGTTTTTTCTGGACTATAAGTCACACTTTTTTCTTAGTTTGGCCGGAGGTGCGACTTATACTCAGATGCGATTTATGTGTGAAATATATGTTTTTTCTTCATTATTATGCATTTTTTGGCTGGTGCGACTTATACTCTAGTGCGATTTATACTCCAGAAAATACGGTAAGTTCAATTCATTTTGACCTTACACTATTAACAACAGTCAATCATTTCTTAAAAGCATAAGTTAATTTGCAATAGACAGTACAGAAAGGTCGCCGGAATGTTACAAAGGGACTGTAGATTTAATATCAGTGTGTTTTGATTTCATTTCTCAAACTGCTACAAGCAAATCAGAGGTGAGTTAAGAGAGAAACTACACTGTCAAACTGAAACATATTAGATCAAGATGTGGCCCACAATAAACAGGATTGACAGTTTTGGTCAAATCCTCTTTGATCCATTGAGACCACTAGGATCAAACAAGCTTTGAGGTGGCCATCTTTGGTTTTTGGCTCGCAGCTTTGGCAATAAGAGGTAAAGACAAGCTTTTGAGATTATTGGACTAGAGCTGATTGATTACCCAAAAGAAAAAATTGGATCCACAATCATTTGGTTCACAATTGAAATCAAGAATATTTCAAACAATTATATTTGTACTGTCAAAAGTTAAACTAGAGGAAGCGTAGATATACTTGTATATACTTGTTTATGGGGCGTAACGAGCTACATTCAGAAGAGAATTTAAATCAAAGGAACTGTTTGGGATGGCTGACTTTGGCCAGCACAGCACAAAGTCCTTCTATAGTGTCAAATATTTCAACAACTTCAACAGTGTAATTTAATGCATTGTTTAACATCAACATATAGCGTGGTATAATGTTTTCTGATCTTATCATGAACATCTGATGACAAGGCTTGACTATTTAAGGAAACTGTACAGACAGAACAAAAATATTTGAGAATAATAAATAAAGAAATACTATTACATAAGTCTTCCATTTCTGTTGCAAACTGCATATTTTGGAATGGTACAGGGGAACTGATAAAACATGCCCTAAAACATTATATCAAAGAAGTAGAAGCACTTGGTGAGAGGCTTCCTAAGCACTGACCCTATCTTGCAATTGTAAAGAATATCCTCCAACAATATTTTATTAAAAGATGCACACGCAACCTTTGCATGTTAAATTTCAATGTGTTGCTGTGGCTTGTTGTACTTCCACACAGCTCTAGAGACAGTTCTCATAAGATAAAGCACTAAAATAATCAAATAAAAATGATGTTGTGTACATTTTAATGAGAAACCAGTCATACAGTATTTCATAATTATATACACTGTTATGTACATTAAATGCCATTTGTGCTATTATCGTCAACAGCACTACTTAAGCTCCCTAGTGGGGCCGGCAGTTATCACGAACCTTCAGTATAATTCAACTTATAATTTAACTTCTTGGTACAAGTCTGCAACAAGACAGTGACGGATTGGATCTTCCCATGTCTGTGCAGTGTAGTGTGAAACTGCAGAGAGGAGTGGAGCGGGCCGGCTTCTTTTCAAAACAACGCCAAGAATAGACACTCAGCGTACTTCTCTCGGCAGTGCCACGGGAGAAAATAAACTGCCGTAACACCCCCGCGCCGATCAAAACGCACGATAAGAGCCGTGTTAAGCTGAAGACATCCACCACTGCCTGTGCGCACTTCCACAGCCAAGGGGGGAACGCTGTTGGGAAAACGTGTGGCACTGGTCCAGCGGAGGCCAGCACAGGGGATAAAGAGGAGGGAGGTAGAGAGGTAGAGGAGTGAGATAAAAGCCAAACAACCCGAGGTGAAAGAGCAGGCGATTTACACGAGGAGAGCTGGAGTTCACTACAGACTAAAGGATTATAATATTGGATAATGTATGGAGTTTATATAGCTACCATTTAAGCATTTGAATCAATCATTGGACATATTACTCAGGCCTGCGCTGAGGGTTAATGGGAAACACTGTAAACACTGTAAAAAATGCTTCTAGGCATAAACTGCAGAACCAAGTTAGGACATTTCTGAGCTTAACTTAAAATAGCCTGGTTTGTCATTAGGGGTCAATCTTATTACTGTTCTTGAACTCTTTTATTGCCTTTGAGATGAAATTAAATCCATCTGCCATTTCTGTTAGTTCATACTTCACTGTGACTGGTTAAATCCACCTGTCACTCACAACATAACAGGTTGACCAACAGAGCATAGAGCTGCATCAAACAGAGAATCAAAACACGATTCACGTTTCATCATATTTGCCATATAGTTTAAACATATTTATTGGTGAATTTGGTCTCAGGACTCTCCCTTTTCAATCAGGTCTTTCATAGCGGCTAATCTAAAATAGCAGCGGATGAATGCAAAGCTTTAGATTCTTCTATGGTCTCAACTGTGTTCATAGGCATGTTCTGTCGCCTCCATGGAAACGTCATCTCAAAGACTCCAGACTAATTATGAACGTCTGGCTCGGCTGACGACCAGTGACATTTTATATGAACTGAAGCTTAAAATGCTGTCATCAGTTTTCAGTATCAGTCTCAGAACATGAGGCATTGGCCAGGCTCTAGAAGGCATTTGAGGTTACAAGAGAAGATTGTAAAACTCACTGGTGTTATGCCAGAAACACTAGAAAATTTTCTAATTTTACTCTAAGGATAAATATAGCGTCTCATTGTGCTGAACAGTGAGGCTCTTCTAGTCTCTTAATACCAGTCCCTTGATCTCCTCACAGTTGTACAGGACTTTTTTGGGCTGTATTTATTTTATAGTCCCATTTCAGTCTGGCAGTGCTTGTGCTTACAGTAACACTTTAATCCAGTAATTTACAGACACTCAGTAACACTCAGAGTTTGACAAAGCTAAAGTCTACAAAAGTCTATAACAGGAGGTAGAGTTGTTTTCTCTGCTGTAGGTCCAGCCCACGATCTGATAGAGCCCCACACTGCCATCTTGGCAGAAAATGCTGAATTTTTGCATTTACTGAGCAGCTTTGCGTGCGTGTGTCAATGCCAAAACCTTTCATCAGAAACAACCTTGTGAGTCTGAACTGTCAACCACCAACTAAAAACAGCAAGGCTTCTATTTTCTGAGTTAGACCATACAGTGTATTTATAAATCTATGTGAGAGAAATACTCAGGGAGTTTTCATCATGATAAAAAGTTGGTCTAATAACATGACTTATTACACTAGGTGGAAATATTGCCTACTCAGCAAATGTAAAAGACCTATAAACCTATAGCACCTAAAGACCTATAAACCTAGAGCACAAGCAGTCTTGCATCTTCCTATATCTTCACATTATATTTAATGTGAAGATTAAGTCCCATAAAAATAAATTTAAACTTGAATAACAGAGCAGATTTCATGACATAAAAAGCTTAAAAGGGGAAAACATTTTGTTTTGGACTCATGTTGTTGAAATGTTAAACGCAGCATATTTTCACCAAACCAAACAGAGCACAAAATAAACATCAGATCAAGACGAGTACTGTATACCGTCACTGCCGGCCGCACGTCCACCACACATCCTTGGACTTTACATCCTTCAGCTTAAAGGGAAATACCACTGAGCTGCATCTTACAAACCACTCATTATCCTTAAAGGGCCTATTTTGCACCATTTTCTGATCTATGTTATAATGTTTCCTCATCACAAACATGCCTGGAGTTTTGGTTTGTTTCATTCACACGTTTAACACATAAACCCTGCATATTTAGGCTGAGTTCTTCTCTCAAACAGAAAACCTTCTGTTCCACCTTGTGATGTCATGTGGTAATACAGGAAGTGCTCCACTGTGTTTTTAAACTCCACACACCTTCACTAGAATCATTCGGATACTTTCAGCCCTGGAATTGCCAATCTCTACTGAACTGAAGGTAGAAGGTAGCTGTTAACTTGAAAACTACCCCAAATCTCTCTGAACTGAAGGTAGAAGGTAGCTGTTAACTTGAAAACTACCACTACATGACATCGCAAGGTGGAACAGAGCATTTTGAAATTGTTGATGTTATGAGCTCAAACATATCTGAATGAAACAAAACACAACTCCAGATATGTTTTTGAAGAGTTAACAGCATTATAACATGGCTTAAAGCTCATAAGAACCCATTTTGTGTAATACAGGACCTTTAAAATGTTTGTACTGTGAGCTTGATCTGTCTTTTCTAAAAACTAAAGTAGGAAGCAGATGATTTGGTTGTGCTGTTGCGACTGTGGGATGTCACTGTGATGTACAGCTCCACAGTACGAACGCTGGGCTGGAAAAGAGAAGGAAAAAAATACCGTGACAGAGTCCAGAGTGTTTTATTTTCTCGGCAATCGGGGGGACATTTTCCAACGTGGAATCCATCACTCTGTCACAATAAAGAAGCTCGGGAGAAGTCTGAACAAAGATATCGGTTCAAAGTCTTCTTCTTGGAGAGTTCTGGGACAGAGCATTAATTATGGAGCAGCAGCCTCGGAGAAAAAGTGGATTATAAAAGACCGATACTCGTCTGGGTTCTTTGGTCGAGTGATATTCCCCTTTAGGCTACCTCAATAAAGTGCTATAGTACTATACGTTGAATACATCACAGATATAAATGCTACTAATATATTTTTAAAGGTGCAATGCGTAACTTTAGTGGAAGAGTTGCCTGGAAAGATCTCTGTATTTTTTATACAGAGACGGGCTCAAACATGGCCGTACAATCAGATTTGTTTATTTCAGGGACACAAGTGAAATGAAGGAGCTCATTGGTCATCCATCATTTTGAACAAAATGAAATTTCTCTCATCTCATATTAACAGAGTTTAATGTTTTGCTGATTGATTCTGCAAAAACTGGCAATATATTTCAGTCCCCTGTGATTTTTTTTTTTCTTTTTTCCTTGTAAGCAGCCATATTTGTTTTGATATGGACACCCTCGGGAGATCCGGCAGTGACCAGACTCACATCTTTGTAAAGTAATGGGGAAGTGTGTGTTCTCGATCCCAGGCAATTGGAAGAGGATACGTGCCATGGAGACGTTATTGCTTTGCCTGGCTTTGTACTAGCATATATTTTATTACTGGTGTTTTAATTGCCTTCAAAAATGCATTCGTTCTTACTGTGAGTGGGGTTGTCTCTCCACAGATCTGATCTACAACTATGTCTGGCAGCAATGCCTGCTTTTCTTGGTGGAGGTAGATACATCTATTGTGAAATATTCTTGGCAAAGCAATAACATAACCAAGCAGACAAGGAAATGGCAGAAAAAAGTTACGTTGTGCACCTTTAAATCTCTGCTACAAAACATAGGAATGCCACAGTTAAAGTCATCAAAAAAGAGGCGATGAACTTTGATTTTTATATAATGCCAAGTCATTCAGAAAGTGAAATTATTGCAGTTTTGAGGACATGTGTGAGGTCTTGGTGCACAAATGGCTGCTTGTGTGAGAGAGGGAGAGCCGGAGGAGTGGACAGTGGAGGAATGAGGGAGTGCAGGGTCAGAGCCAGGGACAGCCTTGTTCACTCTGTCAGACCCATGAAGAATTGATCCACTGGGAAATCTCTTTAGGGGGAGAAAAGCCAAAAAGTCTCCAAAAATAGGTGATGGAGAGAATCTTATAATAAAAGTATATTTGGTCAGTTTTGAGATGTGAAATTGCGACGTTTTTGTAAATATTGCCTTGCTTGGAGGAGTTGAGTGTAGCTTTGCCTCACCCCCCCCTGCCCCCCACACACATCATTAAAGCTTGGGGCCTGTACTTCACTCCTCTTCCCTCGTTCTCCCTGCTTTGGATTGCTTGTTTTTCTTTTTTTCACAGATCAAAGTGCTGCCGCTCCTTTTGCCGATAACTTCCTCTGGCGGCGCTGTCCTCTGGTCTATACTGTCTCCTTTTATTCCTTACATTCCAGTTGTGTCAAAGTGCTCCATCCTTGAGTCGTTTTGGCAAGTTACTTTGACCTGTTACATTCATGTTTGCATCAAACACGTCCTCCCTTTAAGTTGGCTTTTTCATGCTCTTACATTCCTGAATTGTCTTGTCAGGGTCTCTTTGGTCGTCCATTGCGTGGCAGGTTCTCCACAGTGTTGCTAAGGCGATATTTCACTATGATGCTGTGGACTGTGGACTTGGGCATCCTCAGCTCTAGCCCTATGGCCCCCTCTGACTTGCCATCCTTCCACAGGTCGACCACGCGTTGCCTCTGCCCCACTCCGTGCTCCTTGGTCTTCGGGCAGACCCCTCCCGAAGATCCGCCGCCGGCTTCTGTGGGGGCAGACAAGCGGCAGACTGTAGTGGCGAGTCGCAGAGACACTTAGTGCCCCGTAGGGACTTTAGACAACCTCTCTGCGGAGGTCAGAGGTCAAGGGGTGTGTACACGGCAGATGTGTGGCTCTCCGTGTGGCGTAATGGTGGCTGAAACAGTTTTTCCAAAAATATAATTGACAGTTTACACAACTACCATGTAGAAGCACAAAATAGTCCTTCATTTGCGAGGCGGGCCTGTTCAAAGTTCAGACATTGGAGCTAAAACAGTAAAAGCACCGTGGGTTGGAGCATATTTATATATTTGTTTTGTGTACTCAAGTGCAGATGAGAACCTCTCTCAGGAGACGCTTAAGGAGGTCTCTCAATCAGAGCATTTGTTATTGTAACCCCAGAAAATGTCTGTATTTCTGACTCAGCCTTAAATGGTCAAGCACCAGTGTGATCCCAATCAAGTCCATAAACGTGGTCTCGTTTGCTGCCAGAGTTCAGGACGCTAACCTCCGCACAGAGAGGCCCCTCAGAGTGAATGGACAGGACACGCGACTATTTCGGAGCGGCTCAACCCAACCCTCGGCCGCTTTGCAAGTCACAACATGGCGTTTACACAACCAAACTTCTTCTGTGGTTTCTCTTCCTCTCAAAATACTTTCGGCACCAAGTCCGAATGTTTTCTTGGCATGGCCAGACTCAGACAGGCTGAGCATAATGACATTTTCAGAGATAGGCCCAGGCTTTCCAAAATGCAATGTCTTTGACAGATGTTTCAGTCTACAATTACATAAATCACGATAGAGCGAGGGGGGCCACCGCTGCACTGGGAGAGCTGGCTGCTGTGGTTTCAGGGTAAGGCTATTGGGGGATATCGGGTTTTACTAGTTATCTCTGCAACATCTCTGCTATCTAAACATCTGCAAACACTGACACACAAGCACAGTCTGTTGACCATATGCTGTTATCAAACTAACTTTAAGAAAATAAATTGCATTGAAGCTTTGACAGACCACAGAGCTGTACAAGTGAATAAACTAATGACCTCTGGATAATATGCTGTATTTACCAAGACAAGTGAAAGCAACAGTAGCGCTCCACATGAGAAAAGAGCCATGATAATGCAAGCATGCAGTAGACACGTTTGATAGCCCTCCAGACAGCCGTTCACTGTTGCACAATGTGTCTGTGTTATGTGCTGTGTGAGTTTAGACACCGGACATGTAACGAGATGAAGCGTCTGAATGCACCGGCGCAGTTTGTGTTGGGTTTTGGTAATGTCTATTTCAGGTGTTGATCTGGCAGTGACTTCAGAGCGCCCGCTGCAGATGGTTTTCCTGATTATGGGGCTTCTCTGGACTTTGAGGTTTTCACAACTAAGCTGCTGCAGGAGCTGAAGTGTCGACCCGAGGTGTTTAAATAAGGCTACTTTGGAAGCTGTCAGGTAAATGCATTCTCCACACGTCTGGCTATTGAAATGAAACCTAAGCACATTTAGTACCACTTTTCCATTGTCTGTCTTTCGCTTTTTGTTTCTCCACAACAATATGACCATATAAAGGCGAAAGTACTCGGTTTAAAGCTTCAAAAAGAAGCAACAATTTGGATCGATTTAGCCCATGATCACATGCCAAGTAATCAAGTCCAGACAGTTTTCCTCTGTGTACTGTCAAATGTAATGAACTCTCACTATGGGAAGCTGACTGACATGCAGCCCCCAAATCTTTCAAGGCTACTGGTTGGGATTCTTTTTCTAGCCATTGCTGCTTCTAAGAGGTTGACCTTAAAGTGTACACATTTTTGCACAAAACATTTTCCTGAAAAAAATACTAAAAGTACTTTGTTTTTCAAGTTCTACCTCACAGGACTGTTCTAGTCATATATGCTGTCACTGGTAATCTTATGTTATGTTTGTGGTGATTATGTGGGATATTAATAGCCATTTAGCATTCCTTGCAGTTGATATAATTCAAAAAGTAACAATAAATATAGTAATTATAGACTGTGGGCTGATTTATGGCACCCAATTGTAGAATCAAACCCTTTGACCTACCTGCCAAAACTCTGAAACAATTGACTTCTATTACTAAGCTGTCAGTGCTTTTGCTAAGCTATTACAGGTATACACAATAAGAATCTAGACAGACTGATTTTAGATAATGCATCTTTGAAGATCAGACAGCAAACTTGTGAATAACATTACAATGAATTTTCCAACATATATCGATGGGTAACATGTACTGATATAACTAATAAAAATGGGATTTATATGGGTAACTTCTATTATTTACAAAATGTTTCAATCGTGGTTCTTCCTAGCCTCCTAATTTTTGTTAACAGACACAGACATTTCAGCACCATAATATCAAGTTTAATACTTAGTATTCAAATGACAATTAATGGGTTAAACTCAGTGCCCTCGTAAATCAGTTCGGTTGCCAGACACAGTAATAGTTATCTGCCATAACTCTTTAGGGGAGAAACATAAATCTACTGCTGTCAAATGCCAAGACAATCAAACAACTCTCATGTTGTTATCTTTGAATGATTGTGTTAGTAAAACATGGTGAAGTTTATTATAACTACTGACTGCAGCAGAGTTAAAACTTGCCTTCTTGCAAAAATGCCCCTCAGAAGACACAAACACATGCATACAGAATATAAACAAAGCATATATTTTAGGAACTTCAAAAGTAAGGACTCCAGATGTGTGCTGCTTGATGCTGCAGATAAGCGCATTTAGATTTTAAATACGATTGTCGGCAGAACTTTCCAATTATTTATGGTCCACGGACTACTGCCTCTGACTGACCTGATATGAAAGATCCGGGCGGCATCTGGCTGTAGTTGGCCCCTCCAAGGTGCAGGGCGCTGGGGGGTGCGGGGGTGAAAGGTGCTCCGTAGTTTTGAGGGGTGGCGTAGGGTCCAGGAGGGATGGGCTGTCACAAAGAGTAGCGCTAATTATTTTTGGAAGTAGAGTTATGAAAGCTGGCAACTGAATGTGCCGAATAAGTCAAGGATTTAGTGACAATATAACACAATATAATGGGCTGTGTTTTGGTTGGCAATTGGCACAGGTTTGAACTGGGATTAGAGAGAGGAATGACTACTGACCGGAGCAGCGTGTGTTTCTGTGCCTTTGCTGGCCAGTCGGCTCAGGATGCTCCTCTCGGACATCTGCAGCCGCGCGGCGATGGGTGGGACGCGGGACAGGGTGGCGGGTAGCCGGGTAACATCTGCCTTCATGTCGCTCAGCAGCTCCTCCAACTGGTTCAGCACTGAAACAACAATTACAATGATGAGGCAGATGTAGAGTGCAATTCATACACAAAGTGGTGTCATGATTCTAAAATTTCAAACTTGAATTTGATACTAAGGAATTTACTCAATACTCGATACAGATTACAATACCACAATGAAGATAAAATATGCTCCTTTTTAGTAATAGAATATAATTTTCATACATAAAATAATAGTACTTTCTTTATGTTACCATGAGATCGTATACGGTACTTGATCTGATAAAGCTATTCAAGAAAGCTCAAATTTTGTCCTGTTAATGTGATTTTTTGCATTATCAATATTTGTTCAAATATCTTGTTCTGATATTAATTTTAGTATAGATTAATATCTGATTTTTGATACCGATGACAACCCTAATTGATACACAAAGAAATTTCAATGTAAAGACCAAGAAAGGCACATCAAAAATCACAACACATATAAATAAGTCAATAAAAACCTGCATAATCATCATAAAATTATTTTTTGAAAAGCTGCACAGCTCTACAGAACTGTTTTGACCTTAGATTTGAAAATTATCACAGGCCCGTCTCACATCTTCAGATTTTAACTGCATTAAATGTCGACATCGTGTATGTTGTGTGTTTCAGCTTATGTTAGTTAATCTGTAATTTAAATAGTTTAGATGGATGTGGTGTTTTTACAGAGCCATTCTATAAAAAAAGAGTTGTCAAAGTTGGCATTGTTTCCAGGCTGCAGGCGCAAAATGAGCTACTATGTCATGCTAGCGGAGAAACACACAATGAAATCGAATCTAAGGAGTCTGTGCTAAAATTACAGTGAACTGCTTTGAATATCATATTAAATAGTTTTTTTTGGAAGGAGGTTATTTTGTGCTTTTGTTAATGAAAAAAATGCAAAATCTTCAGTTTATAGACCATTAAACTGGATTTTTAAATAAAATGTACTGTATCATGCAATCACACACAAGTAAGTAAAGGCATCATGGTGTGTTTTTGGTTATGTCCTTTGTATAGTCTTACAAATGTTATTTTGAGTGAAAAACTACATATAAGCATTTTTCCTTTTATATAATGTTCTGTTCTATTTCCACAAGATTTGTTCCATTCTAGTCTGGCAAAGAACTATGTCCCCATCATTTATTATTCTGTCTTTCTATCATCATTACCTTTCATCAAATGTAACACTGATTACAGACTAGTGGAGTCGCGCTGCAATTCAATAATGATGTTTATGGGCATTTATGAGGTTTAATGTGCAGAAGTACAAGCACAGTAGTGTTTGAGCGCGTAATTCTTTCAAACAATACAAACATGCCAAAACTCGCAGAGGAGCTCGTGAGGAAGTATTTTGGAGAGATCTCTTAACAGCCTGTAAGATTATCTGAGCTTTGAGAAATGGATTTAACTTTGTTTTGTGTGAACTTGTGATGGATTAATTTAAGGCACTTTTTGGGGGATTAATTTAGATAAGGGCTCTATATTTAACCCAATGCATTTGCAAGTTCCAATAAGGCTGTAGTCCTTTACTCGTTAAGTCAATTAATCGGATGGTGTCTTAGTCAACCAAAATTTGTACTAGTCAAGACCTTAGTTAGTTAGTGAGTGAGTTAATTGAAGATTTAGCATTTTTTGGTATTTATGTGTAAAAAGGCAGATTAAATTCATGATTTACAAGTTTACTCTGTCTTGATATAAATACATTGTTAGTATTTTCGTCTGCATAAATAGTTGTTTTTACATGAACTGATGAGCAGTTTGGGTCATATACATAGAGCAGTGGTTCTTAACCTGGGTTCGATCAAACCCTAGGGGTTCAGGGGTTCGGCGGAGGTCAAGACACGCAACCGACTAAGACGATTCGTGATGACACGCCCCACTTGGCCATCACCGAAGGGTGAATGTGCATATGAATCTGGTGGGGTTCAGTACCTCCAACAAGGTTAAGAACCACTGACATAAAGATATGTAATAGTTTTGAGAGCTTTTGCCACGCTCCCTTTTTAGTCAACTAATCAATGGGCAGGACATGTCTTTAGTCGACCAAGAATTTCTTTAGTCGGCTACAGCTTTAATTTCCAGTATGTACTGTATTTTATTAATGGTGTACTGCTTCCCTTTGATGTCACATGGTGCTAGAGTTACTTCTGAGGCTTGGGTGGAAGGACTACTGGACAAATTAGTCAAGTAAGGGATTTGTGCGCAACAACAAAAACAGCACTCCTGGATTCATTTTGTATATAAAAAAATTAGCCTGAAGACTGAAATGCAGCCTAATTTTCCTACCCCTCTTCCCCAGAGCTCACCTGAATCCCACCCTCCATTACTCCTCCCTGGAGTATACAAATATACAAATACAAATAATACAAATACTATTATTTTGTGTTGAAAATTTTAATATTGTCAAAAAAAGAGCTTTTAAAATGATCATTTGGGTACCAAAATCGAGTACTGAATCTATTCTTTAGTATCAAAATCGAGTTTGAAATTTGAGTATAACACTAGATCTAGACCTATGTTTACAGTCAGAAACACCTAGCTGGAGAAACAGCCTATTGCGCATGTTATCAGTCAAACAGCTAATAGTTTCAATGTAATCAAAACAGATTAGGGAATCATATCCTGTGTGTGCTGTTATGTCTGACCTTTGTGTAGGACGGCGTTGGCTGGCTTGTTCCCTGACAGTGACTCTTTGCTGAGGTGCTGGTGAGACTCGGCAAGGCACTCCACCTCGGCGAAGCGGGCGTTCAGGGCCATGGCTGGGTGGCTGGGGTCCTGGGTCATATTCAGGTAGGCCGCCCGCCGCAGCTGCTCCTCAATCACAAGAGCCTGCTCCAACAGCTGAAACAACCACAGGATTAGACAAATGTTTTGAAAGTATTAGTCAGGATAATTACTGACTCAATATAATATAATGTTCTATAAAGAGGATGTAAAATATGAAACAGCCTGCCCTCCTCCTTTATAGAGCTTTCACAATGTCAGTTTAAAATGTCAGCTTCTGGCAGCTGCTCCTCAATCACAAGAGCCTGCTCCAACAGCTGAAACAACCACAGGATTAGACAAATGTTTTGAAAGTATTAGTCAGGATAATTACTGACTCAATATAATATAATGTTCTATAAAGAGGATGTAAAATATGAAACAGCCTGCCCTCCTCCTTTATAGAGCTTTCACAATGTCAGTTTAAAATGTCAGCTTCTGAGTAACTGTGCAGTTTTCCATATGGCATTTCTTGCTAAACTTGATGTGTAACTATTTGTATGAATGATTATCATTTCCCATAAGCTACAAATATGAATTTTGCACTGTATTATTTGAGCCTATGCATTTTATGTGGAGGTTACCACATTTTAAGCCCCTGAGGGTTTTTGGTGACCATCCTTCACATTCTAGGATCTTATTAATAATGTAATGTATATTAATAATGTATTTTTTGTCAAGTGAAAGTAAATAAAACTTAACTAAACTAATAAATGATGGAACAATATTTTTTGGAGTCAATTTGTATCACATGTACTTTTTCTCTGAACTTTTTGTTACTTTCCTGTACTACAATGAGATTTGAGCTGCAGAGGGTTAAATAAGAAAAAAAAAAAACTTTTATGACTCATTATAGATAAAAACTAACTACTACATAAATTAAAAATTTATTTCAGTATTATCATTTATCGTCTTTATTTTCATATGCAAAATATATAGCACTTCAAAATATGTTATTGTGACAGGCCTAGTTTTAGGCCGTGAGAACTTTTCTTCTACAATCAGACGAAAACCAGGTGCTAAACAGATAAATACCAGAATAATCTTCAAATAAAACATACAAATGCTCATGACGGCATTGTTTATGTAATAGAATCTGGGGGGAAGACTTGAATGAGTTAATTTTACTGCCAAAAGAAGGACCATATTGAACACACAGGCTGATACCTTGAGTCATTCTCTTTAGCTCATCGTTGATCTTTTCTTAGCCAAATCTAGGGAGTGAGTGACACAGCAATACAGTAAATGAGGATCTAGAGGCAGGATCCGAAACATGTTAGCCTCTGAAAAACAGGATGAGCACTGTTTGAGAAATGCAGCGGTCAGCATTACCCTTTAGTCTAAAAGTAGGTTTAGGGGCATCTGTCACCAGTAAGTTGGAAATGCCATGTAAAATAGTATTCTTAGATCGAGTTCTGTCTTGAGAATTTTTAGCACGTGTTTGCCATTAATCATACCTTAAATCGCCGGGCCAAGA
Source organism: Periophthalmodon schlosseri (assembly GCA_000787095.1). NCBI lineage: Eukaryota > Metazoa > Chordata > Actinopteri > Gobiiformes > Gobiidae > Periophthalmodon > Periophthalmodon schlosseri. The sequence continues at coordinate 77,798 of JACM01047053.1, forward strand.
ACTTGTTCTTCATTTCCAGGAAGTTGCCCTTATTTGCCTGTGACTTGAAGGGCTCGTTGACGATGGCAAACTGGGGGTCGTTCTGGATGTCCTGCCACCGAGCATATCCATGTCTGGGGCTATGGTCAAGGGCTAATAACAACCATTTAGAGATCATAGGTGAAGATATAAGTATGCAATACACAAAGGACACTGAAAAATCATTTGGAGCTCAAATGACAAAAGCGGTGCAGGGCTTTCTTAAGGTTTACATATTTTGTAAAATATTGGAGTAGTGAAGGGCTAAACTAAATAAACGTGACTAACCACGAGGTAGATTTGAAATATAAGTATTATCCTAAACAGAAGCCATAGTGTTCACAACTCCAGCACTTCTATTTGACTGAATATTAGAATCAGAAGTATTAGTATAACAGTATAAGTAATAGTATAGTATAATATTAGTAATTAGTATAATATTGTAAAGTAGTAAAGACATCTGACTTTCTATAAAAATAACAGCATGGTCATTGGTCATAATTACCGCCATAGAGAGAACAACATGTACTAGGTGACCTTATTCATTGACTTCCAACACTTAGCTGTTTATTGAGCTGTGGTTGGGCCTGTTGACTTATTACACCGGGCTTCTGCCGCCTGATAGAAAAATAAACAGAGCGGAGGTCATCTTCCGGGCAACTGCTGTCAAGGATACACCACGATCCCAGCCAGCAGCCAGAAGTCATGTCGCCGGTGCCAAATCTCGTTCATCTTCCCAGAGGAGATAGCAGCGCGCTCCTCATTCTGCCAGAGAGTGTGAAGCTCTGCAGAGAGAGAGCGGGAGTAGGGTTGTTAAACTTATTCAAAATCAGATACTAATCGATACTAATAATAGTATCAAAACTAGATACTCATTTGAGCAGGTATCAATACTAAAAAAGTCACATTCACAGGACAGGAATGAACCTTTCCTGAACAGCTTTAGAATGATCTTGAACTGTATCAGAACGAAGTATAAGACCACATAGACTTGTATATTGACCACTATGGAACATACCTGGACGACTGAGAGATTACACAGATATAAATCTGCATGTTAATATAAAAGAAAGTACTATGATTTAATTACACAGATTAAACCTGCATGTTAATATAAAAGAAAGTACTATGATTTAATGTTCACATTCTACAATCACATTCTATTGTCTAAAGAAAAAGTATCGAGTTTATTCCTTTGTATCGAAATCGAGTTTGAAAATTTAATATCGTGGCAACACTAAGAGCGAGAAGTGCTTAGCTCGTCAAACCTGGCTGCAGGTGTTTCCACTGCACACGCACAAAGCTTTTCTGGGTTTGTGATCAAGGAGCAGATAGTTCTGGATCAGCGCTCTGGTATGGAGGCTCGCTTAGGCTTTGGCTCTGAATGTAATGTACAAAACGGACCTGCCATTTGTCATTTGTCTTTGTAATTTTGTGTTTCATCACAAAATCAATTTTTTGTTTTTTCGTTCTTATCAACATGTAGCTGATTAAAATGTCCAGAGGTGATTACCATTGTTTCATCTGCTGCTGCAATTATAAGCATAATGTTCCACCTCTGCTATGAACTATAGAAGACAATGTTTTCAGACTGTTTTTGGCACAGAATGTATCTGGGCACTGAAATTCCTCAAAACCTGGAAGACCTGGAAGCAAATTATAATAAAAACTTGAAAATATAGGAAAGATATTATATTAGAATATTAGAATTTATGAACAAACAATATTTGAGTTTATCTGGAATAATAAGCCAGGAAAGATAAAAAGACAAATATTATATAATGACTAGGATGTAGGATGTTTTAAACTAATAAACCTAGAAGCACTATGTTTCTGATTAAAAGCACCAATGATTCAGAAAATGTATGAAAATCCAAATTGATATACAAGTATCTTATTAAAACAAAACCATTTGATTTTTTTAAGGAACTGTTCCTGTATTTGCAAATGGAAAAAAAAAAAAAATCACTTGTCTTATTTACATAGCCTCATAAAGGATGGTTCAATGTTCTTGGCTATGCTTCCAATTCAACCCTCCAAAAAAACATGATGAAATTTTACAGCAAATTATATGGCTCAAATATATCAATTGACAGGAAACCCTTACGGTACTTTGGGAAAAAGCCTTAGAGAATGGAACTGTCTTCATAAATGACCTTGTTGGGGAAGATGATAGATTACTAGAATATGATGATGTAAAAGGTCTCTGTGGAAATATCTGCTCCCATCATGCATATAATCAATTAATTGCTGCCTTGGGAAGAAATTGGAAGGACATAATTAACAATGAACTAATAAAATTATTTGTCTGTCAAACTTTTGTAAGGAACAATAAATGGTCAAAAGGATCTTGGACAAACAAAAGTATTAATAATTTCTATTTAAATCATAAGTCATTGATAAATATTCCATACAGAACCTATAAAAAATTAGAAGACCTTTTTTTGATCAACCCATCCCATGGAAAAAGGTTGACTTGATTTATCAAAACACTATAGATTTACAAAATAGATTTTTTCAAATTAAAATAGGTTATAATTTCTTACTCACAAGATGCTCAAAATTTGGGGTCTTGAGGATTCTGATATGTGTTGTTTTTGTTTTACTGAAGCAGAATCTGTTGACTGTTTATTTTGGTATTGTCACGTTGTAGCTGGTTTTTGAGGTGAAATACAAAAAAAACTTTACAATGTGATTGATGGGTTTGAATTATGCCTCCTGTCAACACTAGTGGCTTTTGTGGGAGAAACAAAATATAAGGATATTGTAAATTTGATTACTATTCTGGGGAAGAGATTTATTTTTAATGTGAAAAATGCTGAATCTATGAATATTGTTGGCTTCTGTTATTTTGTAGAACAACAATTTAGATGAGCAATGTGTTCAATTTGAAAAGGATAAAAAATATCACCAAAAATGGTGGGCACAAATGTTCCAATTCATAGCTGGGGGGAGAAATTCTGAAGGTTTTTGATAGGCGTGTTACCATAATTTTTGGTTTGGTGTGTATGTAAAAGTTTGCCTGTTTTTGTTTTTTTTCTAGTGTAGTGTTCTCAGGTATATTGACGCTCAGTTACTGATTTGAAGCTAGGGTTGAAAATAGGAATATAACAAAGATGGTGATAATGTTTATAAGGATAATAATAATGGTAATAGACAGTGGTGATAATGATAATAATTGTGAAAATAATATAGTGAATATAATAAATAATTTATATGTGTGTGTGTGTGT
>JACM01067377.1:0-26498 GCA_000787095.1 Periophthalmodon schlosseri
GCAGGACAGGTATTTAGCGAAACAATGGTATTTTCCTGTGTGAGCACAAAGGCAGGTTACCCTCATTGTTTACTCCAGTTACAGTTATAAAGCTGGTTGCAGCCAGAAGGTTGTTGTAAAATTATTGTTGTCTTGTGTAAAAATCTTGCAAATCATTTTGCTTTGGAGACTCCTAACTATCCATCTTGTTTCAAAAATGACCGCATATATCCTAGCTCTGTCTCCTGTGCCTCTCTCTACCAAATATCGCCTTTCTTTTCATTATGTCTGATTGCTGGTCACTCCTGATACTTTGTTCTACACATTTTTAGTGCGTAATTCCACCATTCCATAAATCCTAATCTTATTACACCCTGTAAAATCCACATTGTAATAAAAATATTATAGTCATCACTTAGGCTCTTAAATGGCCATTAAAGCTGAGGAGACAAAATCACCTGAAACACTCCAAACCATCCCAATACACAGAAAACAAAATCAATCCTAAGCACATTTACTAAATGTATACAGTTTAGCTAGCTTAAATTAGATTGAGCCTTTCCATTATGGCTGCTTCTCTGTGGAATGCAGTGGCACTGTGGTGTCTTAATCATTTTTAACTGTATTATCATAAATGTAATCATGCCTTCATCCCTAAACACTGTCTTGCAACAAAGCTTCAGCACACAAATACAAAGGACGGTTTCATTTTTGAGCAGCAGTGGCTTTAACTTCACTTTGATCCTATTTAAGCTAATTTTGACTTGCACATCCTGGCTGTTTGGCCATCTATGTTATTGTCCAGTCTTTCATGCATCAATAGATGGATTATTATACGTCCCAATTTTGTAATTGAAGGGCAGGTTAGACACGGAGATAATTAAAATTGTTTGTCTTTTACCCGGACATTTTTTTGTTACTGTCTTGACAAAGTGTGTGGTCGGATTTGTATTGTGTGTGTTTGTTTTGTCCTCCTTTGTCCTCCAAGTTAATGTTGTTGATGTGGCACTTACGGAGGACATGCAGACCTGCTGACAAAAACACTGATAGCAACGCACTCACATCCTCACTCAGGGAAGGGCCACTTATCTGACATACCAGATAGGCTGCTGGGCTTTTTATACTTGGTAGCACCATCAAACTGGTAGGTGATATGCCCCAATGTAGATAGATTATATGTTAATGGTATTGGAAGTGTCATTGCTAATTCATATTTTTGCTCAGCCTTGTTCATTCCTTTATGGTAGTTAAGTCCAAATGTTACTCTTGCCTTTGGTCTTATATGTATTTAGGTATTGTTTGTTGGTTGTGTTGTTTGTACAGTATGATTAAAAGACAAATTATTTTTTTGTTTTGTTGTTTTGAGTGTCAGAAAATGTTATTTTTATGGTGATTCCTGAACACAAATTTGACCAGAAATTGGTTTAAAATGGTTCTTTGTGTGTTATGACACTTTAGAACAGTGACAGAACAAATATTTAGTTTTAGCTGAATTTGTATATGCCTCTCTAAGGATCTGTATTTTCTTTGAGTTTCATTTGATTAATATGAATTATTTTGGAAGGTTGTTCTTTTTCTTTGCCTCACTCAATGATAATTAACATAATCCTCATAATTGAAACAAGTATACATAAAATATTGCGTAGTAGATGCAGTTGCAACCACAGAAGTATAATTGTGTTTTTACTTTAACCATCACACATATTTTGGCCTGTAATGTTAGCCCGACCGTGAACACACAAGGATTAGTGTGTCATGAGGAGAGTTTGTGGTTGCTGCTGAGATAATGCTAGGGCTCACACAAAGTACAATATTGTGCGGTGTGGCTGGTTGGTTCCCAGCTGGCGGAGGCTGACCACACCAGGATTGCAGTGTTGCCTGCAGCCACAGGAAAATTGGAATGACTGTGGCAAAGTCATGGATCGGAGGTGCGAGCGAGAGCCATGTGTTTGTGTCTGCGGGTCTGCGGGCCAGTCCTCATTATAGCGCCCGGTAAAATATTACAGTGAGCTGACAGTGTCTAAGTGAATTGTCCAGGGCAGATTTGACAGGCAGGGGAAGGCAGGCAAGATTATGATGGATGATGACAACACGCGGGTGCAGAAGGGGCTCTGATGTGTTCTGTTGCTCATGCAGGAACTATTACGTACACCTAATGTGCAACAGTTTGGTGGCACTGGGAGCACACACACACAGCGGTGAGGATGCCTGATGGGGATGTTAAAATGTTGTGAACAATGAGGCTGCCATTTTTCATACCTCCACAATTCATCCAGGGGGCTGTTGTAGGCCCCACACTTCTAATGACAATCAGCGCCATTGTAATTGTGTTTGCGCCTTAAAATAAAATACATTATGTTTGTTTTTCATATTTCTCTTCCCCCATTTGTTTTGCAATACAACATGTCACTTGAATTTTTGTGGACCATTTTAATTAATTTGTACATTCTGTAGATACATTGCTTTGGTTCAGTTGGCCAAAGCTCAACAATTAGCTTCCAATTCTTTTCCATTTTTCTCCAAAGCCATTTTTATTTCATGGACATGAATTGCTCGCTGTAAAGGATTAATCAGCTGATTGATGAATGCTGATTGCGCTTATTCAAAGCTCTGGTCCTTTTTCTCCAAATACAAAAAATGTTGAAAAATTGCTCTGCAACTTCAAAGCAGAAAAAATGTGTTTTTCGTGCACACAGCTGCTGGCCACATAGAGGCTGAACTCTTAGAAGTCCAGCTGAAGTTACCTCCTTCACCTGGTACTATGCACTGTGTGTATAAGAAGTAAAGGATCAGGATTCTCTTTGAAAAGCAGTATATAAACGTGACTGCAGACAAACCAGAGGCCATGAGCAAAACTGTCTTTTATCAGATCCGCACATATATTTGGTACTGCTAGTGAGGGTCACCTTTTCCTCCTTCCTCACAATATAAACTATTACAAAAACTCACATTTCACCTGAAACAATTTTATTTTGACTGAGGGGCTGTTATCCCTGTTTCCTGATTTTATTCTTCATAACCATATCCATTTGTTTAGTTTAGTGTCCTCCAATATTTGTCTCCAAAGCTGTGAGTAAAATGCATTTTTACTGCAGAAAGAACTTTGTGGAGATTCAAGATCCTGGTATTGATTTGGTCCCATTTGAATCAAAGCTCATTTATGCACACTCAGTCTGTGAGCTGGAATAATATTTGTAACAGTAGATCATACCTGGTGGCAAGAAGGTGTGATGAAGCTTTCAGCGGGAAGCTCCAAGCCCTAAACTGTTAATCATAACCTAAGCCTAGTCCGACTGGATCTGTGTTAACCCCTTGTATGAAGTGTAAATCCAGCTTTAAACTCTCACTCTCAATCCCTACCACTCAGAGCGCACAGGTATTATATGTTCTTTCTCAGATCTCTTATGACAAATGTGAATATGGAAACGTATCTCTTAAACATTAAACGTGGACTGTTTTTGTTGGTGGATCTGTCTGTTTGATGATATAATGTGAACACAACCCTATTTTCTGGCTTTTTGGTTGAGCTTTTATCTCACACCAGAAGAATAAGAAATAATGATTTAGTATCAAATGATTACTGATAATGGACTATCCTTCATATATGTATATTCTGGAGTTTTGTGCAGAGTGTTAGGTCAGTTACTGTAGCTTTAGTCTTTCCTCCCATTCCACCCATTAGAGCAGATGGGGCATGAAGAAGCATTCACCCCAAGGTTGGCTGGCTTCTCCTGCCACGCTGCTGCATCTCCTGGCGGTTCCACTTCCATCCGCTCTGTCATTTATCCATCCCTTCTCAGCCTCTCTGCACTGGCCTTGTTCCTTCCCACATTTGGCCACCGGGGGAGGTGTGTGGCACTGGAGCAAGCATTATTGATAGAGCATCTGTTTAGACACGGTGTGGGTATGTGAGGCATGTGGGTGAGCAGCTGGGGGTGGGAGCACGGGCGACATTATGTCATATTACATATCGTGAGACGTCTCGTTCACTGGTATGGCCGCCCACTTTGTAGTCACACTCTACCACAGACAACAAAAATCACAAAATTGTGCTATGAATTTGAATTTGTCATTTCTTTGTATTTATTATTTTGTTTTTGCAGACAAACATAGACATAATAGGAGAACCCTTTTCTGTTATTATGATTGAAGTTGCTAACACTGATTTACCTTATTAATTTTATCACAGTCATCATCATTATTGTTCTTTTTGCTTTAATTTTGCCACATATGGCTCTGCTACTAAGAAACCCACATAGCAGCCTTGTGTCCTTAAGATTAGTTACAATGATTAAATAAATAACCTGATTCTATAAGAAATCCCTTTTCGAATCCCATTTTACCTGATGTATCTGTGACATTCCTGTCCCTTCTAATGCTGAAGGGTGACACTTCAGGAACTGGACCGGCGATGCCCTGACCCAGAACTGGTAGGAGATACCCAGCACAACCTTTTTTTATTTTAAATTTCATTTTAATTAAGTGATGTAGCAAAAAGATTGTTCCTAACATGTCACTCATTCAATTCCGGTTTAAGTGTCCTCTAATTCTTTTAAGCAGTGTATATAGTTTTACCAGTTTTGCCCCGCAGCCCTACTTTCTGTCTGTTCAAAGTTGTTTTAGTTGAATTTAAAGCCTATTTGAGAGTGGGGGACCTAAGGACAGTTCTTTGGCATGTTGTCCTGTTCAGGGGCAGAGAGGGAGCGGCTCTATCCACATAATCAGCACACATCTCTTCTAGATGGCCCAACTTGTCAGAGCTCACACAGGCTCTGCCAATAGATTTGTGTCCTTGGCAGCTTATAAACCAAGAGGATTTCATGGAATTTCACACTAAACAAAGCACTGTGTTTTTATGATGTCAAATGGAGGAGCTTGTCTTCTGGAAGTCACTATTTCTGCACATTTTATCTTTGGTCAGTGCTGAGTGGGGGGGATAAGTTGAGGTTGCATAGGTTTAGCACAGCAAAATAACTGCTAAATAAGTCATCATTTTAAAAGTAAACACTCAGAGGAATATGAAATAGTTGCTGAAACGCCTCGAGGGTTTGTACCAACTTGCATTAAGTGTGCTGTTATTGAAGTGCGTATATAGAGTTTGTTCACACGCTTTGCTGCCTTCTGGCCATATTTCTGACTAAATTGGCCTTTACTTATTCCTATATTAGTTTATGACCTCTGAGCTCACTTCTGCTTTATTTTTTTACAGAATCGGTTATTCTTACTGCCTTTAACGACTGCATGACAAAGACACGATATCTTATACTTCAACTTGAAAATATTAAATGAGGACACCTTCACTTTTTTGTTTTGACTTGCCCCTCTATCTCTTGGAAGCATCTGGGTCTATATTATTGCAACTATAACATATCTGCATTTTGCCTATGAGACTTTTAGAGGCAGTGCAGCGGTAAGCATGAGGAGCACCTGGACTAACGCTGCTGTCATCATGTGCATTCTTTTGCTTTATGTGAGAAAACATTGAACACAGTGATGCAACAATACTCTAGAAACAGTAAGAAATGCATGTCTGCTGCCGTAGCTGTACTTACATTTCTAAAACACTGGGTATCTGATCCACAGAGGAACATTATTTGGTGAATTTCAGCATTTTTTTTTTTTTACCATACTGAAGCACTATCTGTCGCCTGCTTCCTATTTTTGAAATGAAACAACTTTCACGGTTTAAATATGTAAATGGATGGGAGCACACCTGATCTCTGCCACTCAGAGCAGACATCAGGTGTGCCCCATCATTTCATCAAATTGAAAAGCTGTCATTTTAAGCAAACAGGATTTACTGAAAAGATGCAGGTGCTGGTCCTCTCCCCATGCAGTCCCTACTATATATCAACTAACATATTTAATATTCATTCCACTCAGTTCTTCTAAAATTTTATGATGGTTTTTGTAATTGCTAATGGTTTTGGAAATTGGAGGTATCTCTTTCCAAAAGGCCTTGTAGTAATTCAAAGCCAGTAATTGTTACTTTCAATAGGAAAGGTTTTTGCTATAAACTATGGCAAGAAGTCATGAAAAGCTCTTTTCCGCGAAAAATGACTACAGATAAATGACTGCGAATTGGCCACAAAGGCGTACAGTATGAAAGGAGCTGCAAGATAAGGTGCAGGATTAGCTGTTGAAAAACGTCTACATTACAGTGTTGAATAGAGGGTTATGACCAAAGCCACTACTGACAGAACCCATTTTTCTTTTCAACAAATTAGTAACTGGGAAAGGAAAATATTTCAATAAAATTTTAATGTGCACTCCAATGGTATGTTTTGATTTGAAGACACTTTGGTTTCTGCATATTTAATATTTGTCAAGTATTTTCTAGGATAGTGTATTCCAAGGCCAATTGCAATGACTATACAGAATGCCGCACATAGCAGGGAGGGCTGAACTTGAATAGTCCTGCCCTGTTTAAGTGCCCTGGCCGCAGATGCATTTAGCGGTCAGCTGTGAGTTTATGGCTGGGGACAGCACTGTCTTCCGTGCCATTTGTTGTGGCTGACCTTTAAGATGATGAAGCGCAGTGTGAGTGACCCCTGGCAGGGTTTGTTCAAAGAGCAGTCTCCCGTAATGGGGGGTCCGGAGCTTGGCAGCATGCTGTGGGATTGATCAGCCCCTCACTCAAAGGCCAAACACAGGCCGGCCTGAGCAGAGAAGGCCATGCAGGACGGAGCACCATCAGCGCCTTTGAAGCCCGCTCCAACACCTCAGCTGCTTCAGTCCATGAATAAACATGTGTCTGGGCCTAAGCTGCTCCTGTGTCTCCTCTCCTTCTGTTCTCCTGGAGCATGTGAAAGCTGGCAGCAAAACATCAGCAAGAGGACTCAACTTCTGTCTTTTAGTTGCTCTAAACCATTCCACCATCTTTTTCTTCTCGGTTTCAGCCAGTGTCACAGCCTCTGCTGAACACTTCCTGTGCTCGTCTAGTGTGGCAGGATTAAATCCACTCATTTAAAGCTTGCATTGCTTCCACAGATGTCAGCTTTGAGATTGAAATGAGCTCCCCTTCTGCAGACGCTGAGTTAAAAGGGAAATACAGAAAGGAGAAGAGAAACTAAACTCAAATGCTCCCACTTTTCAGAAGCACAAGAGCAGCTGTACCGCAAGTGTCTGAGAGCATTTGACCACAGCATACACAGGGTTAGCAACCACACCTGCACGCAACCGCAACTGCCACTCACAGGAGATTGAAGTATTATGTATTTAACTAAAAATACTATTTTTTGCAGTGATGTTAAGATCACCAGTTATTATACATAAAATAATAAGCAAAGAAGATCTAAAGTAAACTAGTTATGTACATCACAGTCTCCTTTTTGGTATTTCTTCCTTTCATATCTATGCTTTAGTATGTTAAACTTGTACTCAAACATTTATTTGGCTCTCCAAAAGGATTGGTCATATGTGAACATACTACATCAGATTTTACTGCAATACTTTACTATGTATTAATGTGTAGTCAGTATAAAGACACAAGGAGGACTATCTTCTGATATTATTAAAGGAAATTCAGCATCTCCTTGACCTCATGATGCTCTTGAGTAGATTTGCTGCACCTTTGTAATTCCCACTGGACTTATGCTAATGCCAGCTCATGACCTTTGCTTACCCTTCCTCAGGTGTTCCTTTGCTAGTCCTGACATAAAAGAGCAGTACAAATCAATGTGATGAATAACTTAAACAAAGCTGTAAATAAGCTACATTTAAGTCCATCCATTGAGCTTTCTCTGCCGTGATAATCCTGGCCCGAAGGCATTCATGAAAGGGTCGAACTATGAAGACGATTTCCTGTGGTCATGTTTGCGTTTGATGTATATATTCACAATTATAATGCAAGTATGCAGTTTATTCTTTCGGCTTGTTGTAAACTGCACTGTAGTAACGGAAGCTTCACTTTTCTTTCTTACTTGTGGAGAGAAAGTGATGAAAGAGAGGTTCTCAAAATCTCCTTTCTGATTATAGGGACAGTGGTATCTGAATAAAATCATCCCACATTGATTTAATGAAGCTGACTGTGGTGATGTCATGATTTGAGTTTGAGTCGCATGGGAAGGGCTCTTGAGGGAAACAGTCTTTTTTCTCTATCGCAACATAACAGCATCCATAAAGTAAACACAAGTGGCAGTTCTGCCTCTGAGCATTTGGCTCACTCAATGAAAGCAATCTCTGCTAAATGGTAATGGGCCTGCGTAAAGTGGCATCATCAGTGTTGTTCATTTCAGACGGAGCGCTCCCGTGTCACGCCTTCAAATACACCCCTTGCTTAAATATTAATAACAATCTGGCCCCAGCAGCAACAGGAGACCTAATTCACTTAAATCAATTTTAGTTTGCAACCTCCTTGCACTTAATTCAGTGGTTCAAAGCCCAGTTGTTTGCAGAGGATTATCTTGATTAAATGCTTTTAGTTCCTGAGTGAAATCCCCTGTTGAGCAGCTGGTCGGAAACGCTGGCATCCACAACACCACACACACTTTGACTATTCATTCACAAAGTGCTCCCTGTGCACAAACTTCTGAGCCATCTGATATTTTCAATCCAGCGCCATTCACCCACTTCTGCTTATTATTCCTCTTTTTACTTTTGTCAGGAATGAGAAATGCTAATTAAGTTTAATGAAATTGATATCTATATCAATAGGTCATGCAGCACAAAAGGTGGGTGTCTGCTTCTTTCATTCCCAAGTCCCATGTTAGCGCTCACCTCAAAAGAAATTCATCACGTCGACTCAAAAGGCTTCTGGAGGGGACTGGTGACCTGTCCTCCCACCCCCCCACCCCATTCGCTTGTTACTGTATGTGATAGAAATTGAGACATCTATTAAGCTCGGGCCTATTGCTCACCACAAAAGAGTCTGACATTGGTGAAAGAAGAATCCTCTTGTGGGCCAAACCCATGGATCTCATTACAGCCATACTCCATTTGTACTAAAGAAATTCTATCACTCTGAGCAATTATGCCCACGATGCTTGTGCGCACATTTCTAATTCTGTATTGGAAGCGCTTGCCTGTCTCATATAGTGAATGGTATTTACTCAACCTGCCGCCACTGTTTGCTTTAAGGCTCCTCGCCGCGTTTTAAGAAAGTCTAATGCTTTCTTAGCTGTGGTTGTGTTTGTCCACGGATTTGATTAGTGTTTTTTCAGTGTGTGTTTATTTGCACATCATAGCCAACAGAATCTGATTATTTCACAAGAGAGGACATTAATTTCCAAACACCTTGTGCAAAAGAGGTCACTTAATTAATTAGATTTTAAATTTTGAACTTAATTATCTTATGTTTACATTAACTTTGAGAGAGGCTACGTTGAAAAGTTACGAGGGGCAAATTTCCCAGACTTTTTCAGGCAAGCAAAAGACACATGCATGTTTTAGCTGGACCAACAATACTTACTTACCTTACCTACTTTAGATATGAACTGGTGATTTCATAAATATCAGAAAGTCCTATTTCTCATTATGTATGAATACACAAGCAACAGGCTGAAATATTTCTGTACTGACCCCATGTGGCACAAATTAGTAAAGGTATAATACATCATTGCATTATAAAAATTCACTTCAGATAAGAATAAACTATAACTCATACTCAACTGCACACGCTACTTTCTCATTCCACCTGACCACTGTTTTTGACTGACCTTGCTAACAAGCTAACAAACCAAGCAATGTCAGTGAGATCATAACCTGTTCAGTGGCAGCAATAAATTGAGACCAAGCCTCTTGAGGTATTCACGTGACAACACCACTGCTGTATATGATGGCATTTTCATTTAATTTCAACTACAAAACTTGTGTCTCACTAGCTTTCCCAATATGTATTAATGAAGCAAGAGGTTTGCCTTTGGACTCCAATTAGCTGTGAATTAACTTCAGCCACTGGCCTCAGACTGTGATGTATCGTCGCTGTAATGTGTTGGTGTTGCGCCCAGCATTACTCATGTGTTTCGGCACCTCTCCGGGAGCCCAGGGACCCTCGCCGTAGACTCGATACCTCAGTGCTGGGTGGAATACACGGCGTGTTTTCAGAGGTGTAAAAAGGGCCTCTATTTTTACGACACAGTCATCAGTGGAGCATGCTAGGTCATGTGTGCAAGGACAATGGGGGGGTACAGAGGCTGCAGTTGTGTTCGTAAAGGTGCGCTGTGCGAGGGGTAAAAGAGCTGGCTCTGACTAAATGTGAACGCTGCTACCTTGTGATTAATCATTATCCTCTGTGCCAGTAATGTTACTCGTCTCATAAATTTTAAGCAACTGTGCCAATTGCGGTGCACACTCCATGAAAATAGCTCACCAAATGGAGATGAATCTCTAAACCGGCTGCTCCGCATTGCAAAATAAAATTGTTTTGAAAGAAATGAATTGCAGTAACAGTAAGTCATATCCAGAGGTGGAATATCTATTCTCATAAAAGTTGTGTTATTGATATTACAGATGCGTGACACCAATAGTACCACAAAATGATGGCTTCATTGGATTATTATTATTGATGGGTTATTATATTGAATGCTAAAACTACTACAAATAACTAGCTTTGCTATTTGTTACTCCTACTTCTACCACTGGAACTAGAGTGACCACCTGTTGCTCCTTTGGTTGTCCTGCACAGAGCCATTTAGGCCCCTGTCCCTTGTCACATTTATTTAGAGAAGGACATTTTAGAAATGTATATGTTTTCATTAATGCTACATGAATTATAAAAAGCGAGGTTTAAATATATGAAATCAAGACTTTTTGGATGTACTGGCATTCAAGGTTGTAATATGTTGGCACCTATTGCTATTCCGATCTCTCTCTGTGTTACTATTGTTGAAAATGAATGCAGTTAGTATCTAATTTCATTTGATGTTTTGTAAATAATGTGAGTAAAAGTATGCAGTTAGTGCCCCTCTCTCGGTGTGGGTGAGATAAATCTGTTCCACCTGAGTGCAGTACTGCTCAGAATGCTGCTCAAAGCCTGGGTCAGGTCCCAGGCTGGGGCCGCTTTACAAAGGACACATGCTTTTGTCAGGCCTGACCGGGGGGCAGGGTTTTTTCACCTTCATGTAACATCAAACACTCCTGAACACTGCACCTGTCTGCAGCCAGCACACCACCAGTAAAAATACCTTTTTCAGATAATAATAATTTTATATTTAATCCAGTTAAGAAATTAATTTTAACTTATGTTGCAGTAACTTTGTGGTGCAATGGGAGAAAGGAGAGAGCTGTAACTGGCAGAGCACGGGGAGTAAAACCAGTCTTCAAGACCTCCATATTTGCAAAGACTGTCTAATGACCTGCACTCCCCTAATGCGCATGCCTAATAGCCATAGACTGTATAAAGAAGTGGCTCCAGCCAAATAGCAACCAAAAAGCTGAGTATAATAGCAACCAAAGAGCCAATCCAGAGCAAAGCTGTTGAGGGTAACACCCCTTCCTACCCGCACTGCGGGTCTAGCAGGGAGCGGGCGCACTGTCAATCAAACCTGTTGCTAACGCTAGCAGGAGCGACCTCGGGAAAGAAGGTGCCTCATTGGTCTTTTATTAATGTTCATATCTTGATTTACGGACAAAATATCCACATAAAGCGCGTAAGCGAAGCCATGCTCACTTCCTATTTGGAACGCGGCGGCTAGCAGGTTAGCTATGTCCATTTATATATGCAGTCTATGGTAATAGCGTGCATATTGCACGTCAGGAGTGGCAAGATTAGGTCCCTTGTCTTAATTTTATAAGATTTTGGATTATTTGGATCTCCTAGGCCTGCTCAAAAAAAAGAAAAGTGATGCACATGCTTTGCTATAATTACAAATATTCTAGCTATTAGATATAATATAATTTGTTCAGAGGCAACAGACATTATCTTTTGAGTGCATTACAGTGGAGGATACATGGCTTCTCATCGAAAGTCTCAGGGGGTATGTGACTACAAAAAGTTTGGAAACCACTGGTCTAGACATAATTACCAAACTTATTTTGGCCATTTTAGAGTTCAAATATCCATTTAAAATTGTATAATACATTTTGTTCTCATCTATGTTCTATTTCAATATGTCAGCTGCTACAGGCCCTGCACCATCTGCTGGCAATTTTTTTTTACAGATTATGATTGAACAAGGCTTTATGTATTTTCTCTACACTTACATTATTTTAAAGATGCATAACATAGACCTTTTAATACACACACTCAATTATAAGATGCTCTCATTGGCTTTCTATGTCATATAATCCCTGACTCTGAAAATGTATACATAAACACATAACATTGAACATACAATACAATATAACATGTAAACTGATACTTCATTGTGAGTATTTCTTTTAATTTTGCTACTTTTGCAAATCAAGTAGAAACAGGAAAGCAAAGTAACTCAACAAATAAAATTTAACTGGATAATGAATAAACAATACAGCTTATTAAAGATGAAACTAAATCTAGTTCACTGTCAGATCCATTCTCTTTGGATTATTGTTTCCCCTGGATACAGACTCCTACAGCATCACTTTCCATTTGCTAATAAAACTTGGGGCAGCTTTTTAAAGATGCAAAAGTCAAATGTGTTGGTAAACAAACAGTTGCCACCCCCGTAACACCACCTCGTGAGCACTGCTGGAGCTGTTCCAGAGCTGATATGTCTGACAGAATCAGCATGATGAGTTTTAATACAAGTAACTTTATTTTATTGTTGTATAAGGAGTGATTTTTCACAACTTTTAGCACATACATTTCTACGACATAAACAGGATTCACTTTTTCTGAAATAATGCATATTCTTACACCTTGTTTCTGTTGGCTCTACTGCCTGAGTAACTGGGGAAGAATGAATGATCCCTTAATGCAGACACCATGTAAGTGATGATAGTACAGTTGGCAGTGTGCTCACAAATAACAGTTTGTTTTTTTTTATTTTATTATTTTTCTGCTGTACTATTTGAGAGCAGAGTGAGGCTGACCAGGTTCACAGATGCAGGAGGAAACCCATTTGCAGTGCTCCCATTATTCCCTCAGCTACACCATTTGCTTCTTTAAAATACACATTAAGCAAATTTCTTTGTATTTATCTATTACGTTTCCCCTTCTCTCCCTTCTCTAATGCCCCCTGAGCTGCCGTATACTAAATGCTAGTCGCCTAGTTTCTTTTGCTGGGCTGTGCAGAGCTAGTTAGTCAACTTCTCTGTGGATAATTGCTTTGGTTCTATTGCTCAAGCAGCCGTGTGATCTTGTGAAAAAGGAGCGAAATTCACACTTATGGGCATATTGTTTGGCACTAATGAGGCTCTTTATTGAGTCCAAAGTGTTTGAAAGTTACATTGAAGAGGTGCAGAGAGCTGTCTTTACTTCACAAGTACATACTTTGTATCACAATTGAGAAGCATTTTACCATTGACCCGCATGTACACCAAGCAGACATTGCATTATGGCCTCTGTCGCCTAATATCCACTTCTAATTGCTACAAACTGTACTGCATTTGTATATGTTTAAGATAATTCTTTTGGCAGCACTGTGGCTGAGAATCTAACACTCTCGCCTCACAGCAAGAGGGGTCCGTGTTTGATTCGGATTCGGTTTCTGTGTGTTTGCATGTTTCTCTCCATGTGTGGGTGTGTTTGGGGACTCTGGTTTCCCCCATCAACCTAAAACATACACCGTAGGTAAAATCCTGCGGCTAAGGTAGTCCTGACCAAGCCTAGCTGAAGATCTGGGGATAGGTCCCTATGTTTTATTTATTTATGTATTTATTTATTTGTTTGTGTGTTTGACAGAGACAGTACAATTGAACATTGCCACCAAATAGGTAGCTGATATTCATGTACTTAATTCTTCTAGCCACAGGCTAATTTGCACCCCTGTCCCTGGTTAGGCTTTTAAAAGTTGTAAGTAAAAAAAGGAAAATAGTTCATATTGTCTTGAAAATGTGCTGTGTGTGAAACATTCTGCCTCTGAGAATTCATACTTCACCATGATTGGCTGTCCATCAGTCACTCAGAGAATTGTGGAGGCTGAGCAATAGGGAAAATGGATAGGGAAAAGGGTTAGGGAAAAGACAAGGTCTAAGCAATTTAACAATCTCTTCAGATTGTCACAGGTTCATATCACAATCCAGGTAAAATAATCATCAACAAACCCAACAGAAGACCAACGCTGCAGTTGTCTTAAAACTCAAAATTTCTCTCTGGTCAAATCTATGAGCTTTCCATCGAGCTTCTAACAGATCCAGTGGACTAACATCCACATGCTGTAGATTTAGCCAACTAAATAATCAGATGTACTCACCATGAGTGGTCATAGTGTTGTGCCTTATCCTTATTCGCTGGCATAATAATGTAATAGCTTCACTGCTGCACATTGGGTTGCTATGAATATCTGTCATTAAGGCATACATGAATTAGTCTCTTCCTACAAGCTCATTTTTATGCAAACCGAATGCTGTAGAGGTGCGCTTGCCCGTGCCTGCATGCTGTTGCTGTGTCTCTTTAAGTAGGACAGTACAAATTGATGGCCAACTCTGAAAGCTGACCTACATAGAGGCACAAACAAAGTAGTTTCCTCAGCATGCATGCAGGGCCCGGTTGCTTGGTAGAAAATGCAAAAGTAGCAGATACCTTTTGTTAAGGTGATTATTAAGTCAAAGCGACAAATGGTCCGTCATTGTTCATCTCATGGTCATTTAGATAAACTAGAAATAAAGTGCAGTGCCTTTTCTATGTATTATTAGCGTACTGTTTAAGAAAAGTGACATATTGTTAACATTTCTTCTGAACGGGTTCATTTTCTTCGTGGGTTCATTTTCTTGGCACCTCAGATTAATGTATTTCTCTGTTGTTACAATATAGCAACATCCCTTAGGAAACTATCTCTGGCAACAAGGGCAGATAAAGAACTTGTCCCTACCTATACTATATTTGGTTTGTGTTTGGCTTTGGGCACAGTATATGAAAATATGGAGGTTGTTGATATATGTCTGTACTGAACTTAGAACTGACTTTTTATATTTTGTTGATTTTATTTCTTTAATTTCATGCTATTGTATACACATGAATCTCCCAATGATAAACATCTTAAAAACAGATTACTTAAAGTGGATGACTGTACACTGTTGACATTATTTTTAATAGTCTGTGTTTTCTTTATCCACAGCAGAAACAAATGACATAATATCACCTTCCAACTTTTTATTTACGTTGTAAACAGACAAGCAGAACAAAAACATCATAATCACCGTAAGACACAAATAATTTCCTTTGATGGCGATAATAATCTGAAATTTTTACTGAAATTAAAATCTGTTTTAATACAATGTGCAACCACTGACCATAACCTTTGTGGCTCTGCTTCGGAGTGTATTTGCAGCCTTCACTTGGCATGAATCACTGCATATGCATAACTGTAATGGTCTGAATAAAACCCTGCAAATATCAAACGAATGCATTTGAAGAGACAGATCCCAGCACAAAGGGCCACCACACGAGGAGAAAGGCCAAGCGTGAACCAAATAACAATCACATTGAAATCTAATTACATCAATTTTCAATCACACTGTTTGTGTCTGATTGTTCTGCGGCCTCATGCTTTATTTCATACTCTTATTAAAACCCACTCGGTGACATTTTTCTGTAATCAATTGTGAGATGTCCTTTTAACTGTTGTCTCAACTAATAAATTCAAGCATTTAAAAGCCTCAGAGCCACTATTGAACTAACCTGATTCCCTTGTGAGGTAATTGTCCAATCTTAAGTAGCATTTTTCAGGCAGCAGAGTCTTGGTTATGTGGGCACCTCCATGTAATCACCGCCTCGTGTTTCTATCTCATAAGGGCCTGACACTCAATCCAGACAGGACATCCAGAGCTCTGCATTTTATCAGCTGCACAAGTGTTCCCTTAGGCCTGAGTTATGAGCATTCCTGTTTCAGAGTACATCCAGGACATGTGTCTTCAGTCATCCTTAGCTAACATTTGGCATTTCAGTAATTGTGCATTTGTTCAATATGAAAAATATTGAAACGATTGTAACATATGAAGTTGGGTTGCTAGTAGGGGAAAATGACACAACTTTATACGCATTTTTGTAAAACTTATACAGCTTCTGAAACTGGAAATTGTATTTGATTTGTCCAGAGGAAATTATTTCATGGTATCTTACGAACACATACTCATTGACATTTGTCGAATGGTGAAAAACAAACAAAAAAAACCCCCAAAAAACAAGAAAAGGACCAATATGCGCTTTTTTTTTATAAACTCTGCAAAGGGTTTCCAAATATCTTCATATAAATCCAGTTTGCTTTTAAGAAAGTATGTTATTCTCTCCATTGCCATACTATCCGCCATCGGGATCAGATTTTTTCCAGTTAAGAGCTATCAGACGTTTTGCCTGCAAAACAACATAATCTATAAATTTAAATCAATGGGATCCCAACTTTTTGGATACAAGTATAATATTATCATCTTGGCATCTAAAGAAATGCTTGCAGCTAAAATTTGGCTGATTTTGTTCACCTCCTGCCAGAAGTCTTGGATTATTTTGCATTCCCATATGCAATGAACAAATGTCCCTCAGGTTTCTCTGCAATTAAAACATGTATCAGGTATTCTGCTATTATATTTATTCAACTTCACAGGAGTTATGTATGTTTGCATTATCCAGTTATATTGAATTAGCTTTAAGATAATGTTAGATGATTGTTTTTGGGACTTGAGACCCCTTTTTTGCACTCATCTTCAGAGATTTCTTCATTCAAGTCCACCTTCTATGATTCAAGTTTGGAAGATGATGCTTCCGAGGAACCAGAGACAATCCAGTTATAGAATGATGAAATTAGCCCTTTATTATATTTTTTTGTAATTTTTTTTTTTACCTATTTAACCAGGAGGTCCCATTGAATTTTAGAATGTCTTTTTCAAGAGAGACCTGGCCAAGGTAGCAGCCAACACAATACAATCAATACAAAAACTGTTAAATCACAAAATATCACATTATAAAACCATTTGCATCTTTCAACAAAAACATACACATGTCTCGGGCACCACACTTTTTACAATTTTCTTGAATTGGAATCTAAGTGACACCATAGATTCCAATTTAAGATCTTTCTGTAAATTGTTTTAAGACCATGGTGCTGCTTAAGAAAAGGCATATTTTCCCAGTTCAGTGAGGCACCTAGGCACCTAGGTAAAGTAAGTGGGAGGAGGAGCAGAGCCGGTAACTACCTGAGCTGATAATAAGGAGATTACCAAGGTACCCCGGAAGTTTCCCCTGTATGGCTTTGTAGATAAATGTGAACCTTTGCTGTTTTCTGTGAATTGTCAGCGATGTCCAACCAACTAAACCATAAAGAGTGCAGTGAGTGAGGGATTTAGCATTGGTGATAAATCTCAGTGATACATGATACACAGTCTAGTTTCTGCAGCGTGGGAGAGGACGCTTGAATATACAAGGTATGACCATAGTCCATAGCAGAAAGAAAAGATGTTTCCACCAGTTTTTTCTTGGCACTGAAAGAAAAGCAATGTTTGTGTCTAAAATAGAAACAAATCTTTTGAGTTTTTTGATTTGGGTTGTAATATGAACTTTAAATGTAAGATGATCGTCAGTCCATATACCCAAATATTTATATGATTGAACTCTTTCAATGAGACGTAAAGATATTGTGATCTACCCTGGAACGATCTTTTGAGAATATCATAAATTTTGTGTTTTGAGCATTTAAAATTAGTTTTAGGCTCAGCAGAGCAAACTCTACAGAATGGAATGCTGACTGTAGTTTTTGTACTGCCTCAGCGATAGATGAGCCTTGGGTGTAAACCACTGTATCGTCTGCATATAGATGTATTTTGGCATGTAGAGCTTTCCCTAAATCATTTCTAAAGATAGTGAATAATGCAGGCACTAGAATTAATCCCAGCGGGACACCTCTCACAATGTTGACAGATTCTGATCGGTGGTCCTCTACTAGCACACATTGGGCACAGTCTGTAAGATAATTTTGGAACCATTTAATCGATTTTTGATCAATAATTCGACAGAGTCAAAGGCTTTTAAAATATCTACAAATAAAGCCGCTGATTGTTTTTTGTCCACAGCATCTGTGATGTCATTTATTACCAGTGTGGTTGCAGTGATTGAGCTATGGCTACATCTGAAACTAGATTGAGATTTGCTTAGAATATTGTTTTCAGCAAGGAAGTGTTTTATCTGTGCATTAACACAAGATCTTTGCCAGGGTTGAAAGCTTTGAAATTGGTCGATAGTTGTTCATATTTGATAGGACTCCTCCTTTAAATAAAGGGAGAACTTGTGCTGTTTTCCAGTCTTTAGGGATTACATTTGAAAAGAGAGTCAGGTTAAAAATGTAGGTGATCGGCTCCACTATGATATCTGCAGCAACTTTTAAGAGATGTGGGTCAAGTTGATCCGGGACTGCAGATTTCTTGTGATCAATTTCTGACAGAGCTTTGTGAACTTGTTGAACAGGGATACGCTTAAAATCAAACACGTTAATATTCACCGGAGCGGGTATTCACATTTTGGTTTTCAGATGTAGAGGCAGCCAGAATAAAATGTTCATTAAACAGATTAACCATGCCTTTTTATTGTTTACTTCTTCTGAACCAGTAATAATTTGCTTAGGAGCACTTGAGGATGTGTGTGCACCTGTCAGAGATTTAACTGTTTTCCAAAACTTGGAAGGATTGTTTAGATTTTCTGTAAAGGAATTGACAAAAAAATGTGGATTTAGATTTATGGAGCAGTAGCGTACATTTATTTTTCGATTTTCTGAATGCTGTCCAATGTGTGAATTAGAAGATCTGGCGTGTGACCATAGGTCGTTCCTTAAATGGATTTGCTCAAAACATATGACTTTTTATGTAGTGTATGTAAACTTCATGTTTCAACTGTATGTCTTACTAGCAGCAGGTGAATATGGACCAATGAATTCACTCTGCCACTGCATCCAACAGATCAGTGTGTGGATTCAAAACAACTTTCTCCAGCTAGTCAGACAAGACTGAAGCCACAGAAACAAAGAGAAAGTGTCAGCAGTCACCTCCAGTCTCTCTCTCTAAATCCTTCAAATAAGGCTAGAAATCTTAGGGTAATAATGGACTCAGACTTGAACTTCAACAGCCACATCAAATCAATAACATCTGCAGCTTTTTACCATCTAAAAACATTGCGAAATCAAAGGTATACTGTCAAAACCAGACTTGGAAAGACTTATCCCTGCATTTGTCTCCAGTAGGTTAGACTACTGTAACGGCCTGCTCACTGGCCTCTCCAAACAAGCGTTAAGACAGCTGCAAGTCATCCAGAATGCTGCTGCTTGGGTCCTGACACACTCACACTGTGAGGACTTCAGGGACAGGCCTCTGCTGGTGGCCAGAGTCAGGACTAAACATGGGGAATCAGCCTTTCAGCTTTAATATTTGGAAAAAGATGCATGAATTCAGGTAATATATTCATTTTTAGACTATTGAGCCTACCTATAAGTGATATTGGTAGAGTTAGCCACTGCTAGAAGTGGATTATATTATTGTGTTATAGTTTAGCGACTCTATCTTATAACCAAGGTACTATTTGAATCCTCAGATATATAAAACCAGAGGCATTATTAAAAGCAAACACATTCTGGGTTATATTTTGATTAGCCCCTGTTTTAAATAACATTAAAGATGATTTTGTTGTGTTTACTTTATAACCAGAGAAACTACCATACTGGTTGATCAAATCCATGATCGCTATTACAGTGGTTTGTAGTTGTTTAGGAATAAGACTTCATAATCACCAAAATCATAATTGCATTGTAAATGTGCTATATAAATCAAATTGAATTGAAAAAATAGAGCAATTCTATGTTTCTTACTGCCAATCCTAATCCTTTGTATTTTCTCACTAGACCTTATGGCCATTGCTATGGGTTCAATAGCCAAAATGAATAAAAGTAGCGATAATGGTGAACCCTGGGGACATCCTCTCCTAATGTTGAAGGGTTCATAACCTCAGCTACAGGACAACAGTGTAATCATTTGATCCAGTGTAGGAATGATTTACCAAATCCAAACCTATCAAACTAATACCATCAAGAAGATAGGCCCACTCAATTCTATCGAAGGCCTTCTCTGCATCAAGCGAGAGAAGGCCTGTATCTGTTTCCCCTTTTTGTTGACTGCTATTATATTCAGGTTTTAAATGCTTTATTCATCTCCATTGGATCTATAGTAATGTTTCCATTTGAAGTCCTTAGACTTGTAATTGCCCTTTTTGATTCCTGTTGTTTTAAATGCCATGCAAGAAGTTTTTGCCCTGATCATAACATTGCTGCTTCAGCCTCTGTAAAATTGCTTTTTCATTTGTTATTTTATTGTAGTGAATTCTAAGCATTAATAATTCTTTTAAATTGTCATTAGTATTTTGCCCAACTTGCAAGCTTCTCTTCTCTAGTAATTGTATTCTTTCGTCAAGATATTTTATCTTTTGATTTTTTTCTTTAGTCTTCCTACTTGTGTAGCCTGTAATTTGCCCTCTTAAATAAGCCTTGAAGGCTTTCCATCTCACCACTGCTGATGTTTGAGATGTATTGTATTTAAAATATTCATCCATCAGTTTACCTAGGAATCCAAGGAGTTGTCTGTCTTGCATCTATTTTATTTCAAATCTCTGGAACAAGGAACAAGCTCTGTTGATACCAATAAGTAATCTATTCTGGAATATACTCTGTGGGTACCTGACCAGCATGAATATTGTTGTTTGGTAGGTCTCTGAAATCTCCATATATCCATTATGTTTAACTATTTAATAAATTGATGGAAAACTTTTCCACTTCTCTTATCAGTATTATCAATACCAGATGACCTGTCCTTGTTTGGATCTAAAACACTAAAACAAGTCTGCAATAATAATATGCTTTCCTTGCATAGCAGAGATCCTTAAAAACAAGTTGTTTTAAAAGCCAGAATTATTGTCATTTGGACTGTACACATTGATAAGATTAAGACAAGTGGAAAGGGTATTTCTTTTTATAATCAAAAATCTATCATTTTGATCATTTATTACCTTCTCAACAAGAAAAGGAATAGACTTGTGTATCATTGTGTATGATTACCCCCCTCGAATTAGAGGAATAAGGAGACGAAAAAACTTGTCATCTATGTTTCACCCTTATCATCACAATTTTAGCTTTCAATTTTAGCTTTTCAATTGCTAAACCCTATATACGTGTATCAATTTATGTAGGTCTCTGCAATCCCAAGAGACACAGTCAATTAGGACATCAGTCATAATCAGCGAGAAGTAAATCAAATTATTGAAAGAAATAAAATTAGGTAAACTAAAGATTAAAAAAGTACCATGTTGGAAAGAACACAAAAAGAGAGAACGACACTCCCCAAGCCTGTACAGGAACGCACTGGCACCCCTTAACCCCTTCATTACTTCCAATATTTTCTTGGAATAGGTTCACGCTACAATGAGGAACTATTCTCCCGCAGGTTGCTTGTTTAAGAGAATAAAAGTAAAAAAAAAAACTTTACCACTTTATTCTTAGAGTCCCAACTTTTTAGTTATGACGACAGACTCACACTCATGTGGGCTATCTATACACGCACGTGGGCTGTCGATAACTAAAACGTAATCCAAAACACAAAATGAACTGTTGATCAAGGTCTATGAATACACCAGAACATATAATACCGTCAGTGATGCAGATTAGTCATCTGGTTGCGGCAGTCTCTTGATGTAGGCGTCCACATCAGCTGAAGTATGGAACACCTGTCTGCGCTCCTTCTTGGTCAGTAGCAGCCACGCTGGGTAGATGATCCGATGTTTGGGCAGCCTGCTTTCACGCAGCTTCTTCCTCACCCTATCGTATCGTCTTTGCTGTTGGTAGATCTCAGCAGACAAATCCAGGTGGAATGTTATCCTGTTGTCTTTGAATGTCTGGTCTTTGTGCATTCTTGCAGGTTTCATGATTTTCTTTTGATCTCTGTAGACACTTGACGATGACGGTTCTCTGGGACGTGACCGGCTGCGTGTTTGTTTTGATCCAATGCTCCCTCTCCAGGACTGGGGCTGTTATCTTCAAAATGTCCGCTATCCACTTTTCCATAAATGAATAGGTGTCTGTATCTTGCACTTTTTCGGGGGTTACCCAGAATGTAGATATTATTTCATCGACTTCTTCCCTCTAAATCCTCTACTTTGCTGGTAAGGATTTTGGACTTTTTTGAAGGCTCACCACTTCGTCCTTCACTTTATTTCATCTTCCACATTGGATATTTCAGCTTCGGCCTTAAAAATGTGCCCACCACAATGCTGTATGTCAGCTTGAGCCTCTTTTATTGCTGCATTAAGGCCACCCATTTCATCATGAAACTCATGCTTGAATGACTGAATAGCATTCGTCAGGTCCATCATGGAGGGCATGTTCAAGTTTGTGGTTTTGACGTCCACTTGTTCAAGCTCAGACTCTGGGTTAGCGGAGCACACATCTTGGTCTTCCTCGTCCACAGGGAAGTCTTCATTTGGCTCGTTTAAACATTCAGTCATCTTTTGCTTGTTGCTCCTTTTTTGGCATATCTGCTGTCACTATTGTTTCATACACAATTTGTGTCAAATCTAAAGTTTAGTTGTGGATTTTAATCAGTATTTCAGAAAACCAAGCACAAGAAATAGCACGACTGCTCAGAGCGCCATCATCGCCGGAAGTCAGTTTCTTCTATTCTCATATGTGTCTTGTTGTATGTATGGCATTACATAGGAAAACCAAAGCTGCCATTTTAGAGATTGTACTAACTATAGCTTTTGAACATTGTGATTGCTTGTTGATGCTAACCAAACCAAAACGTACTTAATAAAGTCATTGCATATCTTCATATACTGTTAATTGGTCTTAAAATGTTTCCATATTTTGCGTGCCATAAACATTTGAGTAAGTTCAAATCCATAAATGTTATGACATGCAACTTTTTTTTTTTAAGTGCATTCTCTTTGTAGACCTTATTTCAGCAGATATATTGTACGTGTTTTTTTCACCAATTTGTGAGCAAAATCAAAATATCATACTCGCAAGTAAATCCCATGTTTTCACAATTTACTACCAGTTCCAGATCAAACCAGATTCTTCATACTACACCATATTACTTATAGCACAGCGCTCCAGGGAGTACACAGACATGCATCTCTTCATAATCAAATGTTTTATGATGCTCTCTTCAAACTAAGCCCTGAATCTTTAACTGCAGCGCTGCTAGTGGCCCACTCCACAGCCACATAGATCCATCTTCCCCTGTCTGTCCCAGCACTCCCCAAAGGCCTGGACACATGAAGGCAGTCGCATTTATTTGTTTCTGACTTTACATGCGCTTGTGCTTTGACTTGTGATCTGGGAATCGCTGCCTTCCCATGGGACCTAAGATCGCTCCACGATTCATCTCTGTAAATTAACCAATAACATATACGGCATACTTTTTTATTGCTCTGCCTCTCCGCAAGTGTTTTTTTTTTTTTACAACCTAAATCTATTTTTTATGTGAAATGTGCCTGGTGCGGTTAGAGAGTGGAGCCGCTAACTGTATTAAACATGGGATTAACGCCCGGGGCTGTGGATCTCTGGTAATAGCAGACGGAAGTAGTGATCAAAGAGCTCTAAGTGTGCTGTGGGTGTTGGCGCGGCCTCTGTGCGCTGCTCTGCATTAGAAGACAGGCCTGGGAGGCTGCCGGGGCATGCTCAGCGCGTAGGCTTTCTATAGTCTCTCCTTTGATTGGACAGGTGAGCTTTTGATCAGGCTTAATCAGGCCAGGCTAAGATATTCTGCGCAGGAAGTGGGAGAGCGGAGTGGAGGTATGATAGTAGAGCCTACGACTGGGAGGATCAATTCCCTTCCTTATTAAGTGTTGGCAGGGTTTGCACTTGGAGCTGTTAAGGCAAAAGAAAATTGTCATTAAAGTCACTTTTAAATGATAGATTTCTTGAATGGATTTTGAGGTGAGGGCTAAAAACTTTAAGTGAAAAATATCAAATGCCACAGGCCACATCTACACCAATCTATTTTCATTCTAACGTGATGGATCAAAACTCAGGGGCAATTCAGCAATTAGAATCTGTTGGAACTCAAACCCATCCACCTTTATCTTACCACAGCTTTTGGCACATCAAACACCAAAACGTTATTTCTTCACTGTGACATTTTTAGGGATTATCTTTGACGAATATATTACACTAATTATTGGACTTTTGCTCATAATTTTGGCTATAGCTTGTGTGTTATCACCATTTGGATATTTCTGAAGTTTATACTATTATTTGCACAGAGGGTGTAGGACGAAGGCTGCCTTATCTACATTGTAACTTGCATAAAACTCCTCTTGCGCTCTTCCTCCCCTTTACCCTCATTTATCTTTGGCCATTACCTGGAATGGTGTAGTTAATGAGCACTGTGTCTGCCTTATATATCCATAAGCTCAGTGCCTCAGTAGTATATTTAGCTGCAGTCATTAGCGAACCTGGGGTAGCCTGCCATAGACATAGTAGGTGTGCTCCACTTTTATTCAAGAGTGGTCCTCCTCCTCTAAAAGTTTAATTCCTTTGTTAAGGAACAATACACTGAAAAAGTACATTACTCACTTACATCGCCTATAGTATTAATTGGTACATTATATATTATTCTTTTCATAATGCTGTAGTACAGAGGAGATTGTGTTTAGTTGTACAGTAATATATAACCAAAGATTGGAAATTGTAATTGTAGTCATACGCGGTCAGTTAATAAACATATGCAACATTGGTGTACTGTTCCATTGGCTTCAATCTGGATTTGGACATCATGACATAATTTTGTTCAAAGTCTGTATTCTCTAACTGCATTTTTATTGTGTTTAACACTTGCTTATAAATCTTGTACATTAGAGTTTTTATGAGACTTGGAATAACCGCTAAAGTTGCCAGGCTGCCTTTGTGGACACTCTGTTTGCAGCTGGGGAGGGCTCTGGAGCTGTGTGGGCTGCTGAGAAACACCGGTGTACAGAAGCAGAAAACCTGCAATGAGTGTGAAATAAAGAGGCAGAATGATGAAGCTGGTAAAGGGCCGTGAAAGTAGGCTCTCTGCCAATTTAGTGGAACGATGGGATGGGGGCCGCGCCCGGTGCTGGCTAATAAGTGTGAGCGAGTGTAGCCAAGAGGGCCGGAGCAAGTCCATCCACACAACACCTATTATCAACCTCACCATCAGGCATCCTTGTGCCTCCATTTACAGCCTATTGTTTAAGCTGTAGGGAGGGTCGTCTCTTCCCGAGTGTTGACACCTCTTCCCCCTGTCCATCAGTGCTGACAGGCTTTAATAGTCTCATAGAGGTCAAACTCAATCCTTGTGTCTGGGAGAAAAATATGCTAGGATACAAGAGGACAAAGCCGGTTTTCTGCTGACATCCTGCAGTAAGAGTATGGCTCGGGTCGGTGCTATTTTGTGGCCTATAATTGTCCGTAAGGTCTGTAAAATGGGATAGCCAAGCAAGAGGACCACAAGTTCAGACAGCCCACAGGGGGACGATCGCGAAGAGGAAGGGAGGAGAGAAAAACAAGGGGAAGTTTGCTTTTTGATGGCTATGGGACACATTCCAACAGCAGTTTACAGCTGCTGCAAAAATGTCCTTTCGGAGAGACAGAGAAAGAGAGAAAAAGAGGGATGGGATGGGGCAGAGAGCTGCTGTTGGTGGTAGGTGGTATCTGTGGCGTGGTCCAACCCTGACCCCACAGGATATAATGGTGCAGTGGAAAATGTCCTGTCAGTTGATGGAAGAGCAGCCCGTAGCAGCAGGGAAGGAGCCTGGCGACAGGGGCCATGTGTGTTAACCTCTTTCCTTGTCACTTTTTCTCTCTCCCCCATTCTCCCACCTCCCCCCACCCCACAGACTTTACTCCCCTTTCTACCCCGACACTTCTCCGTGACAAATGACTCCTGGCGGTTGATTTGTTGGTTGTCAAAAGTGCTCCTTACGCTGGCATGAAGGTAGGGTGAGCGGAGGGCACATCTATCTATCTCGCGCTCCCTTTTTTCCTGGCGTTGCATGTTCTCGCCCCAAGCTCAGCGCAGAGATGTCAGACACTGGGAAATTGATATTCTGTCTCCTAAGATCTTATTAGATGTTGTCCATGTTTAATCAGCTGAAGCATTAAGGTGCTAAGTCCTCCCTCAACGAATGTTCCGCTTTGAGGAGCATCCATTGTTACTTGAAGAAGAGTGACAGCGCTAACGGCACATCATTTAAGGACACTTAATATGCACACTTTCTCATTACTTTGGAAGAGGAGGAAATGCTTTTGCTGCTAAATAATAAATCAACCAACCAGTATGAATAAAATACACTATACGTGTTATTTATGTTATTTTATATTCATATACCTATATAGCACTGTCAAAATTGATGTCAGGACATTTAAATTAACAAAGCATCATATGTGGTAGAAGATAAAGCCAAAATGATCATGTCTGTGTATTTGCACAGAGAAAGTGTCAGCAGTCACCTC
>JACM01007047.1:0-21366 GCA_000787095.1 Periophthalmodon schlosseri
AATAATAATAATAATAATTATAATAACTAATATTTAGATAACAGTTTAAAAAAGACAAGAAAGATAAAAACTTACTGTACCTGGTATTCCCAGGCGGTCTCCCATCAAAGTACTAACCAGGCCCGACCCTGCTTATCTTTCGAAATCAGACGAGATCGGGCGTGTTCAGGGTGGTATGGCCGTAAGCAACAGAAAAAGCTATGGACACTGCTTTTATATCTATTTTTAAGTCTATGAATGGAACATTTAGCTTTAGACATGCGCAATAAGCAGAATCCTTGGATCAAATGCAGAGAATGCATTTCCCCTCAGGATTTAATAAATTATGCCTTTACCTTAATAACAAATAGAATAAAATAACTAGTTAAAACTGGTAAACGACCAAACCAGAAAGGGTGTCTCCAAACATTCACTTTTACATTTGAGTTGGATTTTCTTTTCATCTTCTTTTCATCTGTAACTGGTATAAAATACATATGAATACATTACCCATCACAACGTCTTTCGCTTACGGCCATACCACCCTGAACACGCCCGATCTCGTCTGATCTCGGAAGCTAAGCAGAGTCGGGCCTGGTTAGTACTTGTATGGGAGACCGCCTGGGAATACCAGGTGCTGTAAGCTTTTATCTTTCTTGTCTTTTTTTAAATTGTTATCTAAAGTTAGTATTATTATGACTTTTTTTTGAGTGAAAAGAAACACATTCGTCTTTACATGACTGTACTTTTGTACAAATTACTGTTACTACTACAATATGACCAGATGAGGGAGCTGTCCTGCTACTTTTCAACGTTTTAAAACTCACTTTCAGGCGTAGCTCTTAGGCTTACTGGCTTACTCCATCAGATATAATAGAGCGGATTGTTACATGGTTAAAAGTAAAGAAAAAAAAGAAAGAACGTAAAAATAACCAGTTCATGTGTACCTAAAGAATGCCACTGCGGAAGTTACGATTTAGCTACTCTAACTCACGTTAAGCTCGGGCTGATCAATATGTCACAATCAAATCAAAAATTCTTTAAACCTCTACAAACATGTTCTGAAATGCTGAACACGTATTAGTTCATCAGGTCATACATTAGTCTTCTCTCAAATGGTAATGCTTTTGTAGTTGTTTACAATGTGCAGTCTGAACAGAATACTACTTTTTAAACATATATCGCACATAGGAGGAGGGAAGGGCCACAGAGGTAGGGGGCGGGGCCACAGAGGTGGGGGGAGGGGAGACCATGCTCTGAGTCAAAGACAGACTAGAGAGGAACCAGAGAGAGAAACGAATTTTGGCAAATCTGTATTTTAAAAGAATTGTGTATCAAAACCAGGCTACTTGAGTGATTTACGGCTTTTAAGGAGTAAAAAAACATATTAAACAGTCCTCTGCAGCATGAAAAGCTTACAGCACCTGGTATTCCCAGGCGGTCTCCCATCCAAGTACTAACCAGGCCCGACTCTGCTTAGCTTCCGAGAGCAGACGAGATCGGGCGTGTTCAAAGTGGTATGGCCGTAAGCGAGGGCCATAGTGAGAGGCATTGTACTTATATCTATTTTGTACCAGTTAATCAATAGTAACAGTTTAAGTTAGTTCTGCATGTGGTACCTCAGGTCAGTGGTCTCTGGTTGTGCTGTGGAATTGGT
Organism: Periophthalmodon schlosseri; assembly: GCA_000787095.1. Lineage (NCBI taxonomy): Eukaryota > Metazoa > Chordata > Actinopteri > Gobiiformes > Gobiidae > Periophthalmodon > Periophthalmodon schlosseri. The sequence continues at coordinate 1,637 of JACM01007047.1, forward strand.
TGTTTTCAGATTCTAGAACGTGATGATGTCATACTCCCAGAAGGGGGCAGCAGACAGATTTCCCTTTTGATTACATGGTACTTGAAATGTCCAAAATGTAAATTCACACATATTGAACAAGATCATTTTTGTTAGTGACTAGACCCTAGAACTCATTATTTAACAACAAAAAACTTAATTGTAGCTGCCCCAATCTGTGTTAAATATTATTGGCCTATATGATGTTGTGATGTCATCTGAAACCCAGCAATGAAATGGTTCTATGGAGCTCAAAAGTGACCGCTCACCCCCTGGTTCTGGAACTAAATTTCTCATTAATTTTTCTCATAGAGTTTCTGTGTATGTATATTAAAAGTTGGAAAGCTTGCTCGGGGATAATCAGCTCTGTGGTAACTAATGACCACAAGACCTATAAGTTTATTTAAAATCTGTTTCTGAATCTTTATAAACCGTGAAGTTATTAAAACATTTGACAGAATCTTGCATTTTAAACAGCCTTTTTGGACTTAAAACAGCCGCGTTATAGATATTAGTTAGCACGTAGCTGGTTAGCCTTCGCGATGCTTTTGAACTCTTAATATTAGAATTTTTCCAAAAGTCTATGTAGGACCGTGCTGGTTAGCCTTCGCGATGCTTTTGAACTCTTAATATTAGAATTTTTCCAAAAGTCTATGGGTAAAATGAATGGAAAATTGACATCCAGAACTGGAGCGAGCGGCCACTGTTGAGCTCCATAGAGCTCCTGCAGCCATGCGACTAAATTTGACAGGGACGCCATATTGGCAGGGATGAATTAGTGGTAGTCACTTTTGGAGCTTTTTAAATTATTATTTTTTTTTTTTTGTCATTATATGGAATTTTAAAACTAATCCAATTAAACATTAGTGACCCTTAGCTGGCACGATTGTTATTTTAAAGAGTATAGATCACGTAGATTCCACCTTAAGTCTGCAATATCTGGACATCTGCTTTAGTTTTCACCTTCTTATATCTTCAAAAAGGGTCCCTGGAGATGTTTGTGGAAGATAGGCTTTATTATAAATTTATAATATTATATTACGTATAATGTTTACTGTTACTGAGTTTAAATTATGGGAAATAGATGAAACAGTGAAAACACAATGAGCTCTCACTAATGTGCAGATGTTACAGCCTGTTAGCCTGTCTGTTAGCAGCTAAATGACTCATGTAATAAACACAGAAACACTGGTTTAACTTTAATTTGTGATTTTATTTTCTACAGTCACAATTCTAAACGTCAGTTAACGTTAAGCAAATGAACAGTGTTTAGCAAAAAGCAACTGGGTCGTTTCTCTTCAAACTCCTCTCTGCCTGATCAATAGACTATAATGCTAATGACAATATACACACTTACAGTTTTTGAATCGTTATGAGACTATGGTTGAATCATTCAAATAAAACCAAAAAAAATAAATTGAAAAAAATTTAAAAATGCATTCAGATCTTAATGAATGTGTGGCCCAGAACCCACACTTCTTCAATACTTTAAGATGTGAGTCTGGTTAGCAGTGAATCTCCCCTTTTTCAAATGGCCGTTATTGACAGGTGGATTAGCCAAAAAAACTATCACAAGGGGCTGAAAAACATGGCAGATTTCTGTAGAATCAATGAGCGAAGCACTAAACTCTGTTAATCTGAGGTGAGAGAAATGTGATTTTACTTGTAAATAGGTGACCAATGAGCTCCTTCGTTTCACATGTGTCACTGAAAAAAACGGATCTGATTGGATGATCAAGTTTGACTGGGCGTGAGACGCAACAGAGGATATGGGGATCAGACTGATGTCAATCTGTATATAAAATACAAAAAGATTATTCTGGATTTGCCGGGCAACTGCTAGCCTGTTTAGCTGCAGAAATCTTCTTCTACCGTCAGTCTGGAGCTTTGTAAATCCAGTAAAAGTCTCAGTCTTTTCAACACTTGATAATGTGAACATCCTGGTGCTCAACAATAATCCACAATCTCTGAAATTCACATACACAAGTTTGTTCATTACGGCCGACATTGTTAGTTAGACCCATAAAAGAGTGACATGTTTAGAATTTAGACATGTTTAGAAAAGTTACGCACACAGCCTGATACTGATAACATTCTAGACCATTCATTTTAATTGGACAGCAAAATAAAAACATTCATTTTGATGTTTGTAGACAGCGCAGACAAATGTATCCAATAATAATATAACAGCCAATATCTAACTTCCAACTCCACTTCCTTAAGTTCACTAATGTTCATAATTAAGATTTGAAAAATCTTAGATATGTAATAACTAATAATCTACACAAAACAGTGCTACACATAGTAATGTTTTCTGACAGCGTTTGTCATAGTTTGTGATGTTTCCAGGCTAACACTAACGTATGGAACGGTACCAGCCCTGTTCTGTTTGCAAACACTGGAAGGGTCTATAATGTAATGAGAAACAGCAGAATTATACATGCTCATAGTACATACATCAGACACACTTGGAGTGGTTCAGGTGTTTTAATGAAGCATACAAACGCCAGGAGAAATAATGGCACATAATGGCCTTGTGTAAATGCCATAGGCAGTGTATGAGTCCCACACACTGAAGGGAGCGGGGAGCAGGCTGTGCACAACTCTTGATCAGACCTTCTCAATGAACAGAGTGGTTCAGATGATGTCACCATTTCATTTAAGATGAACGTTTGTCAATAAATACTTTGACTTTATACTGTTTATTATTTTTGACAAAACAAAAATACTAAAGCAACTTTACAGAAAATATAATCTAAATTTGTTCTTCCAACATCAGCGGTGCCTCTAACCTGCAACAGAAATAACAGGCATATATAAGGTTGCCCTTCAGTGTGAGGCATTGCTTTGGTTATAGTACTTTTGTTCCCTGTACCGCTCAGAGCAGGGCACACTTCTTGCCCTTGGCGCGGGCAGGTGGTGGGCACAGCACGGCACGGATGGCCTCGTCAAACACTGTCTTCAGACCACGCTGGGTCAGAGCCGAACACTCCAGGTACTTCACCGCATCTGCAGCAAACAAATACACAAACAAACAAACAAACAAACACAAATTAACAAACACACAAATAAACAAACACACAAAGAAATAAACAAACAAAGAAATAAACAAACAAAGAAGTAAACAGGGAAGTTTAAAAAAAAAAAGGATCTGAGCCAGACAAGGCAGATGTCCTCAGATGGGACAGGTGCAGAGGAGGGACGGTGTCCTCAGACTGGATAGGTGCAGAGGAGGTACATTGTCAGGGACAGGACAGGTGGCTGTGGACTAAACTCACCGATCTCCTTGGCCAGAGCCAGGCCCTGGGGGTAGGTGATAGGGGCCAGCTTCTTCTCCTTGAGCTTCTCGATTGTTTCCTTCTCATCCCTCAAGTCCAGCTTGGTGCCCACCAAGATGATGGGCGTGGATGGGCAGTGGTGCCGCACCTCCGGGTACCACTAAGACACAACAGAACAGAGGGTCATGTTACAGTTTGCTGTGGAGACATGTCTGCTGTGAACACATGTCCTGGACACATGTGCATGTCTGCTGAGGAGCATACCTTAGCTCTGACGTTCTCATAGGAGGCGGGGCTCACCAGGGAGAAGCAGATGAGGAACACGTCCTGTGGAGCACAAAAGGGTCAGTCATATAGATGCTGAAGGGTGCGTGTGTGTGGTAGGACAGGGGGCGGAGCTTGTGAAGGTGTGTGAGGTTACTGTTTGTGGGTAGTACAGGGGGCGGAGCTTGTGGAGGTGTGTAGTTACCGTTTGTGGGTAGGACAGGGGGCGGAGCCTGTCGTAGTCCTCCTGTCCCGCTGTATCCCAAAGACCCAGGTTCACCGGCTTACTGTCCACCATCACATTGGCAGAGTAGTTATCAAACCTGGAGCACAGAGTTACACATTCAGTCTCTTTATATTATTATTATTACATCGTATGTTGGGATATTCAGAAATAATCATGTTCAGAAATATTGCTTTTCATGATAACAGCTGTAATCTTATTTACTCACAATTACAAGTTACAACTACATGATGTTCAGTTGTTTGTCTTTATGTGTTCAGGTTCTCAAACCAATCAGAAAGCCGAAAGAGCTCCTCACTTTGGGTTGCCAACTAAAATAAGTTAGTAATAAAGATGGGGACCAATGAGGAAGTCCTCTACAAGCAGTCTGCTCATATTTATATGTCACAAAAGTGTTTTTTCTATATTGTAATGGAAACCATGGCTGTTCATTTGACCCATTTCTAAACAGAACCAATGTTTTCAAGATGTGATTTTCAGGTGCCACCTGTGCTTCACTCCCTGAGTCTACCTGGACATGGTATTAGAGGTTTGCCTGGAATGTTTCAAACTATAGAATTACACTTTATATCTATTTGTAATAAGAGTGCATTTGATTTATATAGCCCCTTTTAAGACACCCAAAGTGCTTTACAGAGCATTCGTCATTCACTCCACACTTGGTGGTGGTAGCTCCTATTGTAGCCACAGCTGCCCTGGTTTTTGCAACAGTGCCCCACACATGATATTTCCAGAGGTCTCCCATCCAAGTACTAACCAGGTTCAGCTTCTGAGATCTGTCGAGATCAGGCTTTTACAAGCCGGTATGGCCACCATATATGCTGCTGTTACATAATCAGGAAACTTGGCCTGGATGACTCTTAATTATCCATCCATTTTCTTCCGCTTTATCCAGGACTGCCTCATAGAGGCAGCCATCTGAGCAGGGAGCCCCAGATTTCCCTCTCCACACACACCTCCTCCAGCTCTTCAGGGGGAACCCAAAGTGTTCCCAGGGCAGCTGAGAGACATAGTCCCTCCAGTGTGTCCTGGATTCACCTACAGTTCCTGGACTAAACCAGGTACGTAGATTGAGCAGTAAATGGAGAGTTTTGTCTTTGGACTCAGCTCCTTCTTTACCACAACAGTCTGCTACAGCTCTGAGATACTTCAGCTCCTCCACTTGAGGCAGGGACTCCACACCACCTGAAGAGGGCGCCACCTTTTTCCGGTAGAGAACCATGCCCTCGGATTTGAAGGAGCTGATTTTCATTCCAGCCATTTCACACTAGGCTTAAATCGCCCCAGTGCAAGGTGCAGGTCCTGGTTTAGTCCTGGTTCAGACCTGTTCACAGTGCATGTTGCAGGTCCTGGTTGGATACAGCTGAGATGAGAGATGAGATCCTGTGGTCCTTGAACCGGACCTCTCCACCCCGTCAACAGAACCAGTGAAAAACATTCAGTGTCAAACATGCACTGGGAGCAGGTCTGAACCAGGACTAAACCAGGACTAAACATGCACTGGGACCAGCACTGGGACATGCACTGGGACAGCTCCTGCTCCTGTCATACAGGGACCAGACAACCCTGAGCAAAAGGCCCCAGACCCCATACTCCCAGAGCCCCCTACAGGACACCACGAGGGACACGGTCCAACGTCTTCTCCATCCTCTAAGCCTTATGTGTGTGTTGATGGTGGTCAGAGGAGCTGATGGCGTAGATGGGCAGCCTCACTTGTGCTCCTGGGCAGTTGTACTGTAGCTACAATAGTAACTTAACACCAACAAGTGTAGAGCAGAGGATGCAGAGGAGAGGGGGTCAGAGGAGCAGAGGATGCAGAGGAGGAGATGATGCAGAGGAGAGGGTCAGGTGGAGCAGAGGATGCAGAGAAGAGGGTGAGATGAAGCAGAGGATGCAGAGGAGGTCAGAGGAGGTCAGAGGAGGTCTTTAGATGCTTTAGTGGTACTCGTGTAGAATAGTAGACAATTAGAAATTCTCCTAAACAGTCTCACTAAGTAATATAAATATGGCATGCATATATAAAGTTGTGCGACTTACACTGTGGGGATGTACTCTCCGGGGAAGGCGTTGGTGGTGTAGCTGATGAGGAGACAGGTCTTACCCACAGCTCTGGAACACACAAAAAATCAGATCAGCATCTGTGTAAACAATGGCCTGAGCCATATGGGCCTGCGCAGGAAGTGACATCACTGACGTCTATCTGACCACAGGCCTACAGTAATAGGCAAGTTACTGCATTCTTGTTTTATCCTGTGGTGATTGCTTTGTCTGGAACGTTTCACAGTTAAACTCATTTATCTCCATGGAGACCACCACCACCACCAGGCCAAGTGGTAGGTCTTATATGTGGAGAGAAGAGTGCATGTTTTCAAAGTAATTTTGACAAAAGAATTATGGTTCTAAACGTACAGTATATCTCTATTTATTAATAACTGCAATTGAATAAATGCCATAGAGGTATGTTTAATTCCGTACTGTGGAAAATTCCAGGCAAATCAATTACAACTCCATGGAGAGTGGTGGACACCGAACAGAAAAAATGCATTGTGTACCTTTAATGACATCACATGAAAAAAACATCAATACAATATATTTATTTAACATATTTTGTCGAGTTGACAGATTTTATTTCTGTTTTGCGATGGATCAGACCTGGACGACTGAGGGATAACACAGATAATATATTTATTTAAACATGATTCTTAGTGCTTTGTGATCTCATGTCATGTGCTCTGCTTCTAGCGTTTAGTAGCTCTATGTAATGCAGAGGCCATTTTACCCAAAAGGCCCAATCCCCTGTCACAATTCTGATTGTAATGGGGGAGTGACAGGGTTGGGATTTTAACCATTTACTTTTATTGAATTATTTTAGAGAACTGTATGTAAGATGTTGATTTTAAATTCCATAAACATGACCCACCTGTGTCCCCAGATACAAGATAAACAAGTTCAAATCTAATATAGCTTTCACTGATAACAATTGTCATGCTGATTTATTCTTAACTACAAAAACAATGGACATGATGGTCCATTTATCAGTGTTACAATTTGGTGTTTTGGTTCTCAGGATCATTATCCAATCAGAGAGCAGAATGAGCCTCACATGAGTCTCTCATTTGGGTTTCCAGTTTCAGTGCTGAAATCCAGTTGGTTTTAACCTAAAAGCTTTGCAGTGGAAAGTTGCTGAGCTCAGCAAGTCTGCTTTAGATGCCTCAAATCCAAGTGGTTTGTAGATTTACGCTAGAGTTCTACAGGCAGGTGCGTTTTGATCATCTGAAACATGTCACAGACCTACTGACACACACAAGACCTACTGACACCCCACAGCGTTTGGCTCCAGTCAAATGAAGCTCATCAGGGCTAGCAGTTATAGGGGCACTGTCAATGTGTTGCTAACGCTAGCAGGAGCGATCTTGGGGACAGAAGGCGCCTGATTTGTCTGTTATTAATGTCCATATCTTGATTTTTCAACACAATAGTGAAATAAAAATACTAGAATCATGTAGAGCTGGTTAATACAAACATTTTAAGACTAAAATGACGAGTCTGACAGCAGCAGTTACAGAGAGAGGGGCGACAGTTTTTCAATAAAAAGTAAAATGTAACCAGAGTCGATACCTATACCTGCATTAAAATGTATTTTGTAAAGTATTCTGATACATGATCCAATCAGAGTACTGTGTTTGAATACTTAGAACACTTTCACACAGAGATTTAAACTAGTGTCAAAACTCAACACAGGATTACAAACAGCTTTATATTTGTTTCACTGTTTGTTCTGCATTTCATTTCACTAATTGGAGATGTTAAAATTACACATGCCTCACCACAAGAGTTGTGTTTTCTATTTTTCTCACCAATTACGTGCAGTTTGAAGCCTAAATTGTGTGATCTGCGATGTATTCCTTTGATTTTAGAAAAAGTAACTGCATTCTGAATACCACCAAAAGAAAAAGTAAAAGTACCAGAATACTGACACCCACAAAGACATACAGACACACATAGCCAGAGAGAATGCCCAGACCACAACGGGCAGGAAGTAAAGCCAGACAGAAACAAGTATTTATAATCAAACTATAGAGAGCTAATAGTCTAAACTCAAACCTTCTCACATTTGGCTGGTACTTTAAAATAGGCCAATGTTACTCAAGTAGAAGTAAAAAATAATTACACAAAAGCTATGCAGGGAGCCGCTACTTCCTGTATTTTCATCAGAAGCGTTGCCTGATGGTGTAGTGATGTTGATGGTGTAATGATGGTGATGGTGTAGTGACGGTGTAGTGGCCGTGTAGTGCCTGCTTTACTTGGTTTTGCCAGACAATAGTGGAACCTTATACCATCACTGCACCATCACTTCACCATCACTTCACCATCATGTAACGCTTCTGAGGAAAGCTACAGGAAGTAACTGAAACATATAAAGCAGGTAAACAAACGCTCCTGTGTGACAAAAAGAATGGCTAATAAAGCTTTTGTCACTTGTAGAATTCACAGTAGGAAGAGGACATCAGTTTACATCAGCTATGTGGCAGTTTGTGGGATAAAAGTTTTAAAAAGATTAGCACAAACATACAGGAATGTATGTCATCTACATTGAAATTTCCATCTAAATGAGAGACAATTTACACATTCTTCAGTTTAAACATTTATTTAACAAAATAAAGGTGTTATCATTTAACTTATTAGTTTAATCATAACTATTGTGTAATTCAGGCGGTATTCCACGAAGCAAGCTAAAGCCAAAACCTGCCTTATGCAGGCAATCCAGCCTCATCAAACCCTCAGTTCCGTTCCATCAAAATGAATAATCAGAGTTGAGTTGCCGTAGTAACAAGCATGCAGGTATAAACTTGGTCGGGACCAGGCTAACTATCCAGATTATTTTAGCTTTGTCTCCGAGACAAAGCTAAAATAGGTGTAAAATTAAACCACCATCTCTGATACACTTTCAGAATGACTTTTAATGAGCAGCCGCGTGCTCCCACACACTGGACACTGTCTGTGGACACTGCACGCAGAGCCTATGGCCATGATCTTAGTCAAATGATCTGGCTGATGCACAGCATTAAAATAAATTGCTCTTTAAGATTAATTTGTATCAATTAAAATGTTTTAACATGAATAAAGTCTATATTTTCTGTGTCTCTTGGTGTGAGGGGCAGACACAGAAGCTGGTTTGCACTGTGAGGATGAGTGTTTGGACCGTGACGATGAGCTGGTTTTACTGTGAGGATGAGCTGGTTTGGACTGTGAGGATGAGCTGGTTTTACTGTGAGGATGAGCAGGTTTGGACTGAGGATGAGCTGGTTTTCAGTGGGTTCAGGCTGTGCGCTTTCAAACATGGAAAAAAATTTAAGGCCACCACGGATCGAGAAGGTATCAGACAACTCCGCATTAACTACTACACTACACAGCCAGCCTCCTCTACAACCGAGGCACATTTTAAGCCCATTTTCAGTGGTTTTGTAGCTCTAATCTGGCCTTCCCAGATTCATCAAGAGTGCACACAAAGCACAGTTTAAACCTCAGGCCTGAGTTAGCTTTGGTCAGATCTAGGATAATTTCTTTCATGGAACGACTTGAGGCTTAATCTGGAGATGGAGTTAGTCTCAGCTCAGGATTTCAGATAAGGCTGGACTTGTTAAGTCACTTTGATGGAATACCCCCTTCAACAAGTTTTGGGCCATGTTTACATTATGGTTGCTTGGTAACATAAATGGAATTACAGATTTTTTGTAAAATCTTGAATATAATTACTGTATGTTAACTATGTTTTATTGAAATGAGTAGTCTGACCTGTCACATGCACTTTAAAGTATCTCAGGATATGTAACTGTGCACTACCCACGTGTTTTTGAAATGAAAGTATTGCAATAGTACAAGAGTGCACAGAGCCTAGGTTTAGTGAGGCCCGAGGCTATGCAGAACTCTCCTGTGACTCACTCGTCTTTCACCAGGCAAGCTTGCGTAACAGCAGGGAGGGATTTATGAACAACAGGGTTATAGCCACAGGTGGGAAGTACTCAGTTACATTTACTTTTTACAGAAATCACACTTTTCAGAGTACTTTAAATCCAGGCTCCAAACGGTTCTGTTTAGCTGTGCATATGACTGAAAGGTTTTTATTTTGCACTCGTCTCTTTTAATGTTCATTTTATGATGATTGTGATTATTTATGTTTTGATTTGTTGTATTGTGATTTTGATGTCATTCTTATTCTGTAAAGCACTTTGAATTACTTTGTGTACGAATTGTGCTACACAAATAAACTTGCCTTGCCTGTTTTTCTAGAAGCGTATTTCCACTCCTACTTATTATTACTAGAAGTATTTTCTACTGATGTAACAGTACTCTTACTTGAGTAAAAGTCCTTCCTGATTTAGTTTGTCTAATTTTTGTGTGTGTCCTTTGCAAATACCACATTTTGTGCATTATCAGATTCAAATGACATTCACTTCAAATGTTCCATCCCGACAGTTACTCTTTAAGTTACTCTTACTTGAGTAGTACTTTTCCCAAATACTTGTTTTACTCTTACTTGAGTCATTTCTTGGACCACTACATTGTACTTCTACTTCAGTAATATTATTTTGAAGTACTTAATGAATACCTTAACTCCTTACTGTCTGAAAACCATGAAAAACAGAACTAGTTTATTTGAAACAGTTTGCAGTGATCCAAAGTTATTCCTCACTTACCTTATGCATTCTGAGCATACTATTTATTCACCATTATGAGTTTATAAACGCTTTTCACAACTTGAGAGTCTAGAGCGGAGTTTTGCTGTCACGGTAAAGCTAACAACTAGCATGCTGACAGTGCACTTCCTGTTACTTGGACAAGAAGAAAACACTTCATAATGAGATGCAAACAGCATGCAGTGGACTTATTTTGACCTCAAGAGCTGCTTGTACACTACATCTGTACTGGGCCATGACACATTTTGTTCAAATACATGGGAAATATCTGGTACAGGGCCTTTAAGTAGTTACTAAGCCTGAATCAATCTTAATAAATTATTTGTTCATTATGAATTAAGTCTTTGTTCGCGCTTTATTAATACTAATTAAAGATCCTACATTACGCAAAATGGACTCTTATGAGCTTTAAGCTACGTTATAATGTTGTTACCTCATTAAAAACATATCTGGAATTGTGATTGTTTCATTCACACATGTTTGAGTAACACTTTATCATTAGTCTGGCTACATCTCCAAAGGTCAAAAGTGGACAGCTCCTTTTACTTTTAGTTCAGTAGAGATCGAAAATTCCAGGGCTGAAATCATCCAAATGATTCTAATGAAGGTGTATGGAGTTTAAAAACACAGTGGAGCACTTCCTTTATTACCATATGGCAGGTAGAAAAGAGTGTTTTCAGTTTAAGAGAAGAACTCAGCATAAATATGCAGGGTCTATGAGTTAAACATGAATGACTGTGTGTATAACAAAACACAACTCCAAGTCTGTTTGTGATGAGGAAACAACATTATAACATACATCAGAAAATAACGTAATATGGGCCCTTCAAGGTGTGTTAAAACATGCCTGTAAACGTCTTAGTTGCAGTTTACGTTTTTTTTTTTTTTTTTTTGCAGACATTTTGCAATTAAATGGTCTAATTTTGGTTATCTTCAAAACAACCTTCAAAGCCAACATCCATCCATCAGTTTAAGAATGATGCAAAATTAGGGCCGTTGCCGTAGTGATCACATCGCATACTTGTGTCTTTAATTCTCTTTTAAACATGCTTTTAAAACTACCTCAGTTTCTTATGAGGCATTGAGATGTCGGTGCTCCCTCTGCTGTCACCAACTGGAATGAGCAAAGGCAAAGTAAACAAATGAATGCTATGCTAATAGAGCTATGCGTTTGTTGTGAACACAATCTGGTGATGGTTTATGGCCTTAAAAACTGTGTAGGAGAAGTCTGGAGTTTTAGGAACAATGTGATTGGTCTAACAGCTATCCACATTTCAAACTCCGCCCCTGCAGCCAGGTGTTTGTAATCAGAAACATATGGCTGTAATTAGGGCAGTCCCATGTGATGTCACGTAGTACTTGAAATTGCAGTGGCTACTAGAGGCAGCGCAAAATTAGATTTTGGTGCATTTGACCAGAAAGCTGTACCTTGTTTGCACTAAAGTTGAAAATGACTAGGAATATAGGTAACGTTATTAAAACACCGTGTACACAGTTTAATAGAAAAAAAAAAAAAAAGTGGGTTTAGTGTTTAGTTCAACTAAGTACAAAATAATGTGTTTGAATGACAAGTCAATATAGTTTTTTTGTGACAGGTCAAAGGTCAAGAGGGGACATAAGACAGGAAGTCACTTGTGGCTTTAGCTTAAACCTTCTAAAAATACAAAGATACAGTTTCGGTTTTTGTGTGAATAGGCCCATGCTTACAGAGATATTAAAGGTCCCGTACCAGATTTTTTTCCCATGTCTTTGGCCAAAATGTGTTTCACCCCAGTACACAGATATTATATAAGCAGCTCTTGAGGTCAGAACAAGTCCGCTGTGTACTGTCTGCATCTCATTATAAAGCGTTCTATTTTCTGAGGACCAGGAAGTGCACCGTTAGCATGCTAGTTTTTGTTAGCACAATAACTGTGACAGCAAGACTCCAGTCTAGTCTCTGAAAGTTGTGAAAAGGTGAGTAATTGGGGTGTTCTGAATGCATAAGGGAAGTCAGGAATAACTTTGGACCACTGCAAACTGTTTAAAATGAACTAGTTCTGTTTTTCATGTTTTTAAGATGGTAAAAATAAGGTAGAGCGCCTTTAATCATTAACCAAATAAATGTTTCTTTTGCTAGAGTAGCCTTTTTGACTAAGCTTTTTGTGTTTTTTGAATTCTAGGTTTCAGAGCAGTTTTCAGAACCCATACTTTTATTCCTGCTTAAGTAATATATTGTACAGTGTAACAATACTCTTACTTGAGTAACGTCAACAATATAAAGTAATGTGAACATTTGTGTCTCCTGCAGCTCCTCCAGATATGATTTAGTTTGTCTCATTTTCATGTCTATCCTTTGAAAATACCAGATTTTGCTCATTATTTAATATTTTGTCCATCCAAGTAGTATTTTCCCCCAATCGTAGGAGTACACTTTGAAGTACTCCTACATGTGTACATTTTCGGTTGCTCTACCCAATTCTGATTTTAGAATGTAAACAAGTCCCTCGGCTCCATTTTACCTCTGCACACACACAAGCACACACATGTTTGGGTTTTCATACTTTGTGGGGACATTACCTTGACTCACATTCATTTCCTGGAGACTGATTTAAAACATAACCATACTCACTACTTGCCTAACTTTAACTAATTTGAAAGTGCATATGGTAAGTTTTCATGTTTTTCTAATCCTGACTTGGTTTGGTGGGGTAGTATCTGTGGTAAATATTTATCATAGCTTCACATCAGTTAAGTGGTAGTTTCTGGGGAAAGAGAGAAGAAATTACAAAAATACAGGAAGTGGCGCAGAACACCTCTACATATGTCAACACTCTAAAAAACTCCATCCAAATATGATGACCATTTACACACCAGGAAGCCAGCAATTTAGACCTTCATTTAACTAAATAAAAGTGATGTCATTAATTTGTATCAGTCTAATCATAACTTGTGTTTAGCCCTTGTAAACATTATGGTTGCTAGGTAACAGTTATGGAATTACCTCATACCATGTTATATTTGCTGTCATTGTCCAAATTGGGAAGTCAAATTGTAAAGTTCCCCAAAATAAAAGACAAGATTTTTTTGTCAAATATTAAATTCATTAATGTCAACTCCGTTAAAGTGAAATGAGTAGTCTCACCTGGCATATAGGCCAATAGTTTAGCCACAGTCACTACTCGCCTAACCTTACCTAACCCCTAACCTGTTTGAACCCAGATTTGAACTTTAAACAGAGTTGGGTAAAGTAGCCAAAAATTGCACTCAAGTAAGAGTAATGTTACTTCAAAATAATATTACTCAAGTGGAAGTACAAAGTAGTGATGCAAGAAATTACTTAAGTAAGAGTAACTTAAAGAGTAACTGTCAGGATGTAACATCTGATTTATAATTTGAAGTTAATGTATTTTGAACAACAAAATATTAAATAAAGTAAAATGTGGTATTTTCAAAGGATAGACACAAAAATGAGCCAAACTAAATCATATCAGAAGGAGCTGCAAGAAACACAAATGTTCAAATCATTTTATATTTTCGACATAAAGCTCAAGGCACTTTAGACTTACTCACAGTGTGAACTTTTACTCAAGTAAGAGTACTGTACTTAAATAAAAATATTACTCAAGTGGGAATAAAAAAAATGCTTCTTGGAAAGTACTCTGAAAAGTACAAGTTTTTAAAAAAGTTACTCAAGTAATTGTAACTGAGTACTATACTACCCACTTCTAACTTTAAACCATGCTGTCGATCCAATAATAAAGGATTCACTTGATTTTTGCCCCCTTAGGGCAGGTGTGTACAGACTGTAGTCCCCACAGTGTGCTAAATCCCTGTACACACACTCGCAGCATGCACAGGCAGAGCTGCACAGTAGTACATAGAGATCTGCACACAGCATGCAGACCGCACACTTCCTGCTCCATTCTGACAGTAACTTCTGCTTTTGCATTTCCTCATAAGTGACCTGACAGTCAGACCTGTTCCTCCGCTACTCAAACTGCTCCAAAACATGTAAAAAATACACGGTTTTTCACAAGTCCCCATCGACAAACGAGTCCAAGAGCCGGGGCTGCATTTTGAAGCATGTTCCAGCCTGTTCTCCCTGACACTAAAGGTATTTGACCGAAAAAAGTAACTTTGGGAACTTTTTATCACTCCAAAAATAAAAAAAAAAAAACACATTTCAAAGTGGAGATTATTTTATGATGAGTAAAGTGCACCTACCCATCTCCCACCACCACACACTTGATGGCCTGCATGTTGCTGTTGTCCTGGGGCTCGCGCTGACAGGATGAAGGAGCGCGTGATGGGTGCTCACAGTTGGGTGCTCGGGGCGGGTGCTTCGGGTGGCCCCTCCCTCACTCGCTTGCTGCTTTGTCTCTTCCTGATTCTTGCACTCTTTTTTAGTTTCAGGTCAAACACATGAGAAGCAGCTTCCTTATGCTTCCTGTATGGTTGATTTATTCTGAATTATTGAATTTAAATGAATAACTTTTCTAAGCTGCCGTTTGCTTGTCTCCATGGAGATGTTATTGCCTGACCCAAATGTTCCATGACATTAAACTTATCTATCTGCATTCTTACAGAGAGTGGGCTTGCCTCTCCATAGATATGACCAGTAACTCTTGTTACTCAGCTGCTTGTCTCCATTGGGATGTTACTGCTTTGCTTAAATGTTCCACAGTATGATTTTAAACTTATCTATCTGTGTACTTATTGTGAGTGGGCTTGCATTTCCATAGATCTGACCAGTGGCTCGACTTGGTTGCATCACCTGCCTGTCTCCATGGAGATGCTCTTAATTTGCCCAAATGTTCCACAATATGACACTAAACATTTTTACTGTGAGTGGGCTTGCCTCTCCATAGAGCCGATCAGTAACTCTACTTGGTAGCATCACCTCCCTGTCGCCATGGAGATGTTATAGCTTTGCCCAAATGTACCACAGGACAGCATCAATCTTATCTGTCTGCATTATTACTTGTGAGTGGGCTTGCCTTTCCATAAACCTGACCAGAAACTTGATTTGGAGGCATTCTGTTTGTCTCCATAGAGATGTTTGTCCAAATGTTCCAGAGTATGGCATTAAACATCAGCATTGTTACTGTGAGCGGGCTTGCCTTTCCATAGATCTGACCAGCTCGACTTGGTTGCATCACCTGCCTGTCTTCATAGAGATGTTGTTGCCTTGCCAAAATGTTAAACTGATCTATCTGCACTTTTACTGTGAGGGGCTTGCCTCTCCATAGAGCTGAATAGGGCCTCGATCTAGTGGTGCCAGCTCCTTGTCTCCATGGCAATGTTATTGCATAAGTAAATATAGCCCTCAGTGTATATAATGTAAATTTATATGGCACTTTTCCACCTTCAAGGCTCAGAGCACTTTACATCAAAGAACCACTCACCCATTCACACACACACACTCATACACCAGTGTACACAGACACTGGGGGTGAAGGGGGTTAAGTGTGTTGCCCAAGGACACAATGACAGCATTCATCTGTGGGAGGTGGAATCACATCGCCAACCTGCGGGTCAGTGGATCTGACCGCTCTACCAATCATGTTTTAAGTCGAGAGCGGGATTCGAACCGACAACTTTCAAGATCAGTGGACAAACACTGTTGTTGCCCTTACAAATGTAATAAATGTTTATTAATGTGGATTTTCTCTGTTCAAATAAACTAAATAATGTTATAAATGAAAAATGCAGCCAGATAAATTTAGATGATCTGAAAACTCAAGCAAAAATACAAAATACATTTAAAGTGCCTATGACTGGTCATTATATGATTTCACCAAAAATGTTACTTCCCGATAGCTCAAGAAAAAACAATGTCTTGAATATCTGGTCAGTTTTAGAGGCGAGATGTCTTCACTCTAAAACTTTTGTCCAGTTACACAGTTGAATTTTCTTTTGCCCTGGATCATACCTAGATGATTGAGGATTACACAGACTTGCTTCCTGAGAGGAAATTGTAACTGATTGGCTCTTTAGGTGCTGTGATACTCATGGTCGGAATTCCAAATGTGGAACTCGGTTCCAAATTGGCCCCTATAAGTGCTAGCCTCAATGAGCTTCATTTGAATGGAGCCGAACGCTGTGGGTGACGTCACACTGTCTTAGTCCACTTCTTTATACAGTCTATGGGTTGGACACAAGTGGCAGATGTGAGATACGTAGAGGTGGTTGTATAATTGTTACCTAGCAACCATAATGTTAACAAATAAGTGACAACCTCTTTAGTTTGTTAAATGAATGTGTCAGAAAAATGTCTACCTTGAGCCTAAATGTTCCCTGGATTCTGGTTGGAGTTTTCAGTGTTGATGACTTAGGGAGGGACGAGGGATTCTGTTTTAGTACAACTCAGCGCTACTTCATGCATTTTTGTACTTTTCTTCTCTCTTTCTCCACAAACTGCCACTTAACTGATATAAAACTATGATAAATATTGACCACAGGTACTACCCCACCAAATGAAAGCAGGATCTGGAGGTGGCAAACTCTACATGTGTGTGGACTGTCACCAAAAAAAACAGCTATTCAATTACACTGTAATTATAAGGGTAATTATAAGTGTAATGATACAAACAGGAACGAGCAGATGATATAGGTGTGACCAAAAGTGGACCGGCTCACAAATGTAAGCCTATTGCAGTTTCTTAGACATGTCCAAACTATGGCCCGGTCCACACCAGTTTTACTTGGTCCTCGGTCTTCCAGATGAATTGGCCTATATTACCTTAAAGTGCATTTGACAGATTAATATATTTTTCAAATTATAACCTGTTTTGATGGTATACTACCTGATGTTAATATTCAATAAAGGTCCTATATTCCACAAAATGGACTCTTGTGAGCATTAAGCCATGTTGTTACCCCCTCAAAAACATACCTGGAGTTGTGTTTTGTTTCATTCACACATATCTGATAGTAATGTTGCATTATTAGTCTGTATACATCTCCAAAGCTCAGAATGCTCTGTTACACCTTGTGATGTCATGAAGCGGTAGTTTTCAAGCTAACAGCTACGTTTTACCTTTAGTTCAGTAGAGATTGGCAATTTCAGGGCTGAAATCATCCAAATGATTCTAGTGAAGGTGTATAGAGTTTAAAAACACAGTGGAGCACTTCCTTTAATACCACATTACATCACAATGTGGAATGGAGCGTTTTCAGTTTGAGAGAAGAACTAAATATGCAGGGTTTGTGTGTTAATCATATGTGAATGAAACAAAACACATTACATTTAGATTTAACCCCCTCTACATGATGATTAACTCACTATTGTGTCTGTAAATCAAGAAATAAACATTAGTAACAGTGAGGTTGTTCTACTAGCATTAGCAACAGGTTTGACTGACAGCGTTGCTAAGCCCCGCTCCCTGCTAAACCAGCGGTGCGGGCGGGAAGGGGGGTTACCTTCAATGGCGTCGCTCCTGATTGGCTCTTTGGTTGCTATGATACTCACGGTCGGAATTCCAAATATGGAACTCGGCTCCAAATTTGCCCCTATAATTGCTAGCCTCGATGAGCTTCATTTGACTGGAGTCAAATGCTATGGGTGACATCACACTCCCTTAGTCCACTTCTTTATACAGGCTATGGTTTTAGCCATTATGGTTGCTAGGTAACATACTTCTACATACGTCATACCCCGTTGCCCGTTTTCAACCTGAAAGTAGCAAAACTAGAAAAGACTACGCAGTATTCTAAATAAAATCTTAAATATAATCATAACTGTGTTATATTGAAATGTGTAGACTAACCTGGCATATACACTTTGAGCAGTACTTTTTAAAGTTAAGGTTAAGGTACACTTTATTGTCCCTGTAGGGAAGTCTGTGTCTCCTCAGGAGCAGTGAGCACCGCAGTGCTTGGGGACCCACCTCCAGATCTTGAGCTAGTCTTGGTCAGGACTACTTTAGCTGGAGGATTTGACCTAATGTGCATGTTTTGGGTTGATTGGGGGAAACCGGAGTGTCAGGAGGAAACCCACCCAGACACAAACTAAAAATAGAAGAAATTGGTTAAATTCATTTAGAGCATGACAAAAGATGACTAATAGGAGGAGAGGAGGGTGGTGAAACAATTTTATATTTACATGACATTCTGCTAAACTGACTTGTTTGAGCTTTTAACCATGTTATAAAATTGTTCCCTCATTAAAAACATCTGGAGTTGTATTTGTTTGATGAATTGATGAAGTCTGCTCATTCTAAGCCCCATAAAAACATGCAAATTTGAATTTCCCAGTTTTTTTTTCCCAGTTTTGTGACGTCACAGGTAAAAGTCCAGAGATCTCCTGTGCTGTTTTAAGTCTATCAATCAAAATCTGAGCATTTCTGCATCAAATGCTAACACAAAAAATGCAGTTCATTGGAAATGCACGTTTGTAAAAACAAATTGTGACTGACTTGCCAATGTTACTAAAAACGTGTGCACAGCAGTCAAGAAGAGTTCCTATGCACTCTGTTGTATGAAAGATATGGACAGCTAACGCCAACGTTTCTTCATCGGGGCAATGTTTGAACTTGTGTTAGGATGTTGGAAAAAGTCACCAGCCCTAGTTCTGGCTTGTTTGTCAAATAGTAATTCCACCTACTTGCTGCAGATGGTGTTCTGACCCTAGTTCCCACTATTGGAAACAAGGTGTCTGCCTCTGGGGGTGCAAGTGTTTCAGATGCCCTCTCGCTGACCTCACAGTGATGACTGGACCCTTGTGCCCTGATCCTCTTCTGTGGACCCCCTTCTCTCACCTGGCTGTATGACCCCCATCCTATCCTGGATGAGCCCCCCTCTGTCCCTTAGTCTTCAGTTGGCAAATGGATGTGCATTAGTCCTGGACACATCTGTAACCTGCCCATCCTACTTTAGTCCTGGTTTAGTCCTGGTTCAGTCCTGGTTTAGTCCTGGTGCAGTCCTGGTTTAATCCTGGTTTAGTGCTGGTATAGCCCTGGTTTAGTTCTGGTTTAAATCCTGGTTTGACCCGGTTTAGTCCCAGTTTAGTCTTGGTTTAGTCCGGTTTAGTCTACGGGAGTGGATCTCTCCTTCACTGTGATTTTCCTCGAGGTTTGTCTTTTTCCCACTGGGTTTGTTTGAGCTGTTCCTGCAGGAGAAGGGTCTAAGGGCAGGGGGCGCTCTGGGACAGTTCTCCATTTGCTTGTTTTCTATGGATATTGTTAATCTGTCTGTTATTAACCAATGCCTGTTTCACTGTGACTCGTCCATTACCCTGGCTGAAGT
>KN470125.1:2146-14839 GCA_000787095.1 Periophthalmodon schlosseri
GACCTGTCCGTGACCTGTTCTTGGGTCTTTCCACCCTCTTTGTAACACCCCGTCACATAGGCGCAAGGCCTCCCACAATGACCAAAGTCCCTTAGTAGCTCAGACAGGGCAGCAATGTCAGTCCAATTGGGCTGTTGCTGGTTTGTAATCCATGTGAGTACTGGGTTGACCTGTCTGTCCAGTTCCTGTTGGCGGGCCCACTCAGCTGTATTCATATCCATTAGTCCATGATAAGCCAGTTCATCCAAACCAACACTGTGCACTTAACTGCCCACTGTAGCTCCAGGTTTTCCTGGGGCTTCTTCTTTGCACAGTAACGACAGTCACTCAAGCAGGGTCGGTGAGAGAGGGCATCTGCGTTACCATAGTGTGCACCGCTGTGAAGCTATAGGTCTGCAGCTCCTCGATTCAGCATGCCAGCTGGCCCTCTGGCTCCTCAGGCTGAGTGGTCAGTTCTCACTGACCACTCAGCTCTCAGTTCTCACTGTGCTATAGCATCAGTGTTGAGGATGAAGGGGAGGCTGGGATCTAGAAGTGAGAGGACAGAGGCAGCCCCAAGGACATTCTGCAATGTCTCAAATGCAGCATTGCACTCCTCTGATCATACAAAAGACTCTCCTTTTTTTAGAAGGCAGAAAACGGGTGCTGCAGTGGGAACGGGCCAGTCTTTGACTGTTTGCCCTTTATCACCCATGGTGTTGTTGTCTGAGGGAACACAATGCAGACACATAGGAGTCTCCATGTACCAAGATGTCGTCTAGGTAGACAATGAATTTCTGACTGGAAATGCCAGCGAGAACTTTGTCCATTAATCTCTCAAAGGTTGCAGGTGCAGACCGAACCGTGTAAAGACCGAAAAGAAGGACTTTAAACTGCCATAGTCTCTTAGAGGTGGTGAAGGTGTTTTTTGAATGGGCCTCTGGAGCAAGCGGGACCTGCCAGTAGCCACTGCATAGGTCTAGGAAAGAAAACCATGTAGACCGTGCCACAGAATGCAGGGTCTCATCAACACGTGGGAGTGGGTAAGGATCCTTCTTGGTCACATTACTCAGAGGCCTAAACGCCAGTCAATTTTCTGTTTCGTTGGGACCATTACCCCAAGGGTAGCCCAGGAACTTGTTGAGGGCTCAGTCAGTCCTGCCTTTTGCATTTCCTGCAGAGCCTTGCCTGCATCTGCCTGTCTTGCTCCCCATCATCTTCCGACATGGAGAACTTGTCTTTAAACTCAAACAACAACTGTCAGAGCTGTTCCTGTTCTGCTTCATCCAGTCCGTCACAGTTCCTACCCCAGGAAGGGTGTGCAAAAACAGGCTCAAGCAACGCACTTTGGTTTGCGGGCATTGATACATGGAGCAAATAGTTTGGGGAAGTCTTTTGTGCATTTGAAAGTGTGTGTGATTGTCCAGAAACATTAAGATGTCAATTATGCAGTTCAGGGCTCTTGAGGTATCAAAGCCCAGTATACAGTTCTCCAGATCTGCGACCCACACCGGACAGCAAACAGAGTCATTTCTCACCCATAAAGCCACTGTGGTGTCAACACCCATGGGGGAATGCTCACCAGGTAGTTTGCAGCTGGACAGACGTAGGAGTAATAACTGCTATATTTCCCAGCACGTCTGGCCTCAGCAATGTAGCTAGTATCCACTAGTGCAAAGCAGCTCACATTTCCCACTGCTATGGGTACTTACCAGCAATCCCCATCTCCTGTGTGGCCCACTACAACGTATTGTCACTCAAAGCAGCCATCAGGGTGCCCAGGAGCTCTCTGTCTGTAGCCCGGTCCAGTGCTTTTTGTAGTGATCTAAGGTGAGCCAAGAGTGTCCCAGCCGAGTGTATCCGCAGGTCAGACGGCAACAGGCCCTGTAGAAAATGATCACGGGCCACCTAAGATTGTATAGCAGGTGGCATGTGGGCATAGGTGCAATGAACCAGTCCTTCAATTGTCATTGGCAAGTGCCCAAAGCTGTTCACCAGGCGACAGCGGCGGCTCCACAGTTCTGAGCAAAGCACACTGGAGGTGGAGCAGGACCCGAACCTTCTCTTCAAAGCCCCGACTAAAGCTCTGTAGTCATATCTGTCTTCAGGAATCAGGAGGAGCAGACTAGACAAAGCGTCCCCAGTGAGACACATGGCTAATTGGAGGGCTATCTCTTCCATTGACTGTCTCGCAGCCTGGGCTAACAGTTCAACCTGTGCATGAAAAGCTTCCCAATCAGCCTTTCCGTCATACCTTGGGGTTTTGACGGCACAAGCAGGGGCCATTTTAACCTATGGAGTGAACTTTACATCCCTGGCTGGGCCACAGTGCGTCTCCTTGGTTCTTTCCTGTGCTGCGCGTGTGATGGACTCAGAGCAGTTCCTGTTGTGAGTTGTTTGGCCATGTCTCTCATCCGCTCTCTGTGTTTCCCAGCTGACAACAAGGCAGCCACACCGTACTTAGCATGTCAGTGTCCTCCAGTTTAATCTTTGGTCGCACAGAAGGAAATACCTTCAACTTGGTAGCTCAGCAGAGTTGAAGTTAGCTTAACTGAAACTTTACCGAGGAGGTTTGGCTTGTCACTTCTGACATCAAATGTAGCGTTCTGGTGTGAGGAAAGACGGCAAAGTTTTTCTTGTTGTTTATTTTCTGAACACAAGAGCTACTGTAGGCTGTAACCCACGCCAGAACAAGCACAAAACAACAACAGCCTCAAGTCAGTCAAGTCAGTCTCCTAACTGACCATTAACTGACAATAGAACCTTCACATCCAGTTGTTGGCATAGCAACCAAGTGCCACTTACAATAGCAGGTACATTAACAACAATGCATTAACAGTTACAAAAACAACAAAAGGTGTCACCCCTGAACTAAACACAAAATATCAGATCATCAGTCGCAATGTTTTAAGAGACCTGCCAAGTAAAGTAGACTCCCAATATAACAGTTGATCTCTGTACTAGTGTGAAACCTGTTGTGGCCACATCAGTCTTATATGTAGGAGCAGCTGTTTTGCTGCAGCTGTCAAAGACATACCAGCACAGATGACATCAGTAACTGAATATGCACAAAAGCTTTCTTTTCAAAGTCAAAGAAGACAAGGGACCTGCTCTTATAGTTTTTTCTCTTTGTTTTGTGCAGGCGGGCAGAGCTCGGCAGCTTGGGGCCACTGTCTACTGTGTGGGAGTTAAAGACTTTAATGAAACACAGGTATCCAAGCTTAACATTAGCCAGACAATTCATCATGCCTCTAATCCACAGTCATACAGAAATCATTCACCCAATATTTTACAGCTTTCAACCATCGCTGACAGCAAGGACCATGTGTTTCCTGTTAATGATGGATTTCAAGCACTGCAAGGCGTCATTGACTCAGTAAGACAAAATACACAAAACACAAAACTAATTTCACATCAGCGATATATAAGGATGTTTTTGTTGACTTATATAGATCCTTAAAAGATCATGTATTGAAATTCTTGCTGTAGAACCGTCAAGTATCTGTGAAGGAGGTAAAGAATATGAATTAGTCAATCAACTGCACACTATTGCTTATTTGTAATGTTTTATATATTCATTTTACACATCTCAGAGTCCTTTCAAGTGGTCGTCAAGGGAAACGGCTTCCTTCATGCAAGAGATGTACAGAAAGTTCTGTGCAGCTTCCGAATTAACGACACAGTCACCCTAAGTGAGTTCACAGCTTTTAGACCTTACACATTATACTTCAATCAAAACATTACATGGACTTCTGTTGTGTGGCTAAAATGTAAAAAGTAGACATCTTTTACCTTTGTCTGTGTAATTCTCAGTCGTCCAGATCTGATCCATAGCAAAAGCCGAAGTTTAATCTGTCAACTGGACAAAACGTCTTTAAACAGGTTTAACCTGCAACTGGACAAAACGTCTTTAAACAGGAATGGGGGCCTGAGACATAATCTCTCACCAATCTATAATTCCATCCTCAGACCCAAAGCAACAAAGAGAACAATAGGGCGAGCCAATAGGGCCATTAAAGGTTGAATAGGGCCATTACCAGGCTGAAACTGGAGACAATAGTTGTTTACAGTTTCAGTGTAGTGAGCTCCTCCCTTCAGATAGATATAAGGCAGTGTCCACCAGTGATCTGACCGGAACTGAAGAAGCGGCTTGGATGAGCATCGAAACGTCTTCACTCCTACAACGTTTTGTCCAGTTGACAGATTAAACTTCAGCTTTTGCTATCTTCTACCTTTCTTTAGATGAACTGAGTAAGGCCATTTCCAGCTGAGGGCCAGATCTTTTCACTTTACAATGATTTAAGCTTCTGTCTTTCCTCCCAAATCCTGGTGCCTTTGAATGCGCTGGTATAGCACTCAGGCTTCTCACATGTCGGAGGGGAATGTGGATCTCTTCAGACACAGACAGACTCATGAGGCCAGGATAAATAAACCGCAACCCTTCTGCTTTCGATCCTTTTTCCATGAGCAAGGAAGCTCAGGAATTTAATAACAATACGAAATATTTTTGTCATTGAATCTCTCTGTTTAACTTGATGTTAATTTCTTGAGTCAAAACACAATGTAAATCTTTATTTTTCATGTGAATTTTCAGTGGAAAGACCCCTTGAGGTTAGAGACACTTATCTTCTGTGCCCTGCTCCTGTTTTGGACAAAGTGGGAATGTAAGTGCATCGTCACAGAATGCATTGACAAAGACATTCTTCATGGCTCCTAAAAATGGGAAAAATTAGATTTTTTTTTCTTGTAGGTCAGCTACTCTCTACGTCAGCATGAACAATGGTCTGAGCTTCATATCGAGCTCTGTCACCATCACTGCAATCACCTGCGTAAGTTATAGTTATAAAATGCATTAGTCTTATTTAGTTATGTAAAGGAGTAAAGGAGATGATTCGGTTAATTGATAATTGTGATTAACCAGACCACAATATAATCATCAAGTAAAAGATAATACTCGTGACAGTTTTAGAAGCAAAAATAAGTAATTTCAATATAATCTTTTATAAATAAAAAAATGTCAAGTGTTTTTATTTGTCTGTCACATTAACTATTGCAAAAGAAAATTGAATTTTGTCAACTGGACAAGAGTGAGTATGTTTCACCTTTCATCCAAGTAGCTTCTTCAGTTCTGACTGGGTTCTCTTAAGTAACTGCCTTAAACATCTGCCTGAAGAGAGGAGCTAACTACAGTGAAACTAACACACCCTAGTTGTTGAAGTGTAGTTAGCAACATGAAAATCCTGACATGCCCAGTCTCATTAATATACAGCCCCTTCTATACAGTCACTTCTGACCACCCCTTCCCCACAAAAACTATACTTTACAACACTATAAATTTATAAGGATTTGACTGTTTTGTGATTAGATTCATGTTTCTTTGTCTGTTTCAGTCTGATGGTACGTTTGTGGCCATAGCGCTGCTGATCCTACTACTGCTGTTGACAGTTGCTCTGCTCTGGTGGTTCTGGCCTCTCTGCTGCACTGTGGTATGACACAATTCAATACAGAAACTCTAAGAAATATTGAAATATTTTCTGAATTATTTTAAATGTAAGAAAGTATTTTTTTTATACAGGTGATTCATGAGCCACCTCCTCTTTCAGTCTTAGATGATTTCTCAGTATGTATATTCTCTTGACAAATTGCATTGTGTTACTATTTTAGCACAAATGATTGCTATGGTTTTATCACTCCCCCAGGATGATGAGGATGATTATCCAAAAAAGCGGTGGCCCACAGTGGACGCTTCCTACTATGGAGGGCGGGGAGTTGGAGGAATCAAGAGAATGGAGGTAATAGACCCCTAAGCTGTATGTAATGTTAAATAACAGACAATGAAAGGAAGACAGTCTAGTTTGATGATTCTAAGCTGTTGGATCCATGAATAGCATTTCTTTTTAACACATGTGGACTGACAGCAAACTAATTCCAGCCTGAAGATTGAGACTAGCATGCTCAGCACAAAGCATGTTTGAATTACTGCAAAAACTATGCAGAGAGATCAAAGTACAGCACTGTCCAAAGAAAGATGAGTCTGCAGTTCTCCTCTGGAAGAGACTTGAGTCACAAAGTATCTGTCAGGAGACAGTTTTCACATTGAAAATCTGGTCCAGCTTTTTCACACGTAGTCCCTTTGCTGCCTAGTGCTTTTCAACATTAGACAAATGTGTGTGGAAAATATGCACTGCTTCCTGTCCTGATTCTCTGCACCAAGTTTAAAAGCCTTATGGTCCATTTGTTGAGGCTACTTGCAAGAGAACTAAATGCAATCCAATAGATATTACCATATTATTACCAAATAATTATATTTGCATTTAATTATGTCTTAACTCAAATTAATGAATTAAATGAATGAGCATGCATTTTTGTAACTAACATTCTATCTTATGTTGGGACACTAGAAACATTTGGAAACATGTACCTCTGTGTTGTCCTCAGGTGCGATGGGGGGATAAGGGCTCCACTGAAGAAGGAGCAAAACTGGAAAAAGCGAAAAATGCTCGAGTGGTGATGCCTGAGCAGGAGTTTGATTACCCTGCACCACGGCCATACTACCACACACACAAGCCAGTGCGCCCACAGAAATGGTACTCTCCTATCAGGGTGAGTGCTCTGCCAGTCATATGTACTCCTATCCGTTTTCTACAAAGATGTGTATTCAAACCGTAACTAAAAAGATTTGAACAAGGCTTATTATTACTATGATTTTTTTTTAAATTTAAAAATAATCTACACCCACTCATTCAGTCATTCAGTTAAATAGAAACAGACCTGAAGTGTACTTGCCTCAAAATATGGCCACGGATGAAAAGCTATTTTATAATAAATAAAATGCATATTTTTGTAATTTGTGCTTTATGCATTAAAAGCTCCTATACTAGACACACATTTGTAAATATGTGCAGATACAACTTCATCTAATGGACTCATAAACTGTAATAGTGAGCAAATAAAGCTCTGCGCTACTCTGCCAGCCAATGCACACATTTTCTGGTTGTTATAAAATATACTTATAATGAGTATTTTATTGGTAATGTTTTTTTTTTCTTCTTCAGGGCAAACTTCACGCCTTGTGGGTTGTCTTGAGAAAAGGTTATGACAGAGTGTCAGTGATGAGACCTCATCCTGGAGACAGGGTCAGTCACAATAATTTTTAATCTACAAAACGGTGTTTACTTTTTATATAAAATGCCAATAATTATACAGTTTTCAAAATAATAAAGTAGAAGTTGAAATTTGATTTATAAATACAATTTAACTGTGACCTGATTAAACCAAATAAACAAACATTAATGCTTGAACAAGTAGTAAGTAACAGTATAAAACTGACTTCGTCACAGTGTCTACAAGAGTTATTAGTCAGGGCTTGGCAGAATGTTGTTTTGTTCCTTGACACTAGTTAAAAGGATAGAGGGAGGAATGTGCTTTTTCCATCTGCTGAAAGTTGTGCATTGAAGGAATGAAGGAACACACACAACTGTTACCTAATACCTAATCTCCATTTTCTGTCCATTTTTAACAGGGCAAGTGCATTACATTCAAACGGAGTCCATCATACCCTGCTCCTCGCTATCCTATCTACAACCATCCGTCCACACCCGTCTACACTCTGCCCCACCCGCAGCAGCACCGATGGTCAGACGAGGGTCTGATGCCCCCATCACCCACCTCCACCCTGCCACCCCTGCCAACTACACCACCACCACCGTCTTCAGTCTCATTTACAGTATATAATACATACAGGCCCGCCCCAGACAGAGAGCTCCCCCCACCCTCACTCACTGGGTCTGTGCCCCCACCTCCCAATGGACCACCGCCCTGTAGAGCCCCCCCACCTACACGGCCCCCACCTCACCCCAACACAGACATCTGAGCGGAGCTAAAGACTTGTCAAGCTGTTCCATAAATGTTGCTTTAAAGTCACAATGCTGATATCCTATAAATGCTTTTGCTGATCATTTTAGAAATTAAATTAGCGCTGTAAAAAGATTCAAACTTTTACTCACATTTCATAAATGATATCTGAAGAATATGTTTATATTTTGGAGAAACAAAAGAGTAGCCTAATTTGACCTTGCCTGCTTTTTATGTATATTTAACTGATATTTGAGTAAACAAAGTTTTCTCTGTTGATTTTGTGATATAAGGATGTATATCTGTGGTGTTGTTTTCTGCACACTATTGTACAATTTTATTTTAGCACTAATGATTGTGACCCTAGATATGATGTAGTTTAAATTAGATTGATGAGACTGTAAAACAGACATTATAAACAGACATTATTACCATTATCACATTTTATGAGCTGAACCTGTGTTGATCTTATAACTGAACCCAGGAAAAAAGTGACAAGTGTTCTTAAACAGACATTTAGATGGCTTTATTTAATGCAGTGTGCATTTAAATACGTACACCTAAAGGAGATGGCCTTTGTACTGTTTTGGAATTGGGGGGTAAATGCATGCTTTGACAATTTTGAAGTGTCAATTGAGAAGGTTGGGGAGAAGAGTTTGGAGTGGGATCAACTGTTAGGATCCAACATACGTGGAAAATGTAGCAGCTTTCAAAAAAAACGTCTGGACTCTTGTGCCCTGATTTCTGAGTTGCCACTGTGAATTAAGCAAAGCAGACACAACATGGAGAAAAATAAAACAAAACATGCATATGTCAATGCTCATTGTCTTAAACCAAAGCTCATCTCTTGGGATGAAGCAGTTAAACTTCCTTTCAATCCAAACACATGCAAACTCTAAGCAGTGATTTTTCTTTGCAGAGGATTATGTAAGATAGCCATGCAGGATCCAGTCAGCTGAGTCAACGGGATGCTTTTTCCATTCAGCTCCACCAAAACAAAGACCACAATATCTTTCCCATGTGCCCGAGCGCGGCAGTCTGAAATTCAAGTGCTTTGACAGACCCTCTGCCCATGGCTATGAGCTCACAGAGGCGTGTCCAGAGAGAAGCCAGGCCAGCACAGCCACTGCCATCACAGGCTGCGGGAAAAGCAATAGCCCTCATTTAATTGCATAAGAAAATAATAATTTTATCCAGCACCCCAGTTTCAACAGATAAAATGACATTTTAGACATCTTCTGGTATTAAAAATCAATCAAAAGCCGAGCCTGAATCTGAATTCATAAACTTTTACTTAATACATTTACAGAGACAGACATTATAAAAAGCTGCAGCATTACCTATATAGTAATAGTAGTAATGCGTAAACATTACACTGTTTTCAAGGGCAGCATGGCTTTTAATAATGTAGAACTAGAAAGCATAATAACAGTAACAGAAAGATAAATACACATCAATAAATTTGGACTGCATAATATACTTATAGTGAGATTAAATAACCACAAAAATATGCCACATGGGTAACATGGATAGAGTTAAAAGGGCAAGATTGCATCTTCATTTATGTAACAGAAAGCCATAAAATCTGAATTGTAAAAGATTTTATGAAAATGTTCTTTTAGAATTAAAAAAAGTCATATTCATAGTTGTAAAATTGTTAAAAAACTATGAAAACTCTAAAAACTGTGATATAAACTTTTTGGCATCTCATCCCTAACCTTTAATTGCACCATTTATAGCAATTCAATGAGTTAGCAAAACAAAATCATGCAGTATCGGGCCCATGTTTCAGAGATCACTGGTGAATACTATGTGCTCTAGTGTTTACAGCTTCCATTATAATACTAATGCAAATAGCAAGTAATGTAAAGTGCATTAAAAAGCTTCAGTACAGACAAAATGTAACTGAGGTAGAGATACTATATACAGTATAATGTACTCAATTGTGGCCAAGGCTAACTTTAAAAAGATCTCTAGAAAAATCTGACAGTATTTTCACAATCCATCTGGAAAATGTAAAAAATTTTGTGTTAAAAAATTTGCAGTTGGTTTCTTAACTGGATATTATTCTTAAAACTATTCTGCCCATAACTGTCATTAACTTGAGTTCACAGGGCACATTTTAACATGTCCTAGTACAATTAACTGTTCTATTGACTAATATAAGAATCAAGTGTAACAACAACCCATAGCAGATTTAGTTTGCTCACCCAAATAACTGTAGCATTTGCAATTTCCAAAATGTGGCAATTGACATTTTGATTCAGTTACAATGCATCTTTCCGCCCTATGGTGATGATATACCGGTACTTGCCTCAGTATTTTAAATGTTCATATCCTCTACTGTAACCTTATCGGAAAATGGCTGAAATCATAGCTCCCCCTGGGGGCACCTGGGGCTGAATGGTGCAGCTGTAAAGGGATCTTCTGTGGGACGTCCTGCGACTGTCCAGGCGTGGAGCGGCCCCACAGCCACAGAGCCCACAGCTGCCTGCTGCCCCACCCGAGACACCACCCTGTGCACCACCACAGGCTGCTGCAGCACAGGAGCCTCTGGGGGCCGCAGTGGCCCTCCCATGTACAGCGGATATTCTGAGTCTGGGGATGAGGTGTGACCAGTGTTCTGTCTTCTCACAAATGGAGCCTGCAGGAACACATCAGATGGCTCTGAGGTGAAAGAGGAGTTCAGGGTGAACCTGTTCTTTCTGGCAGGAGTTCTTCTGAAAGGGGCTAACTGAAAAACATCAGCGCCATACTGGGAGAGGTCTGAGACGTCTGTGGCAGTGGGACAGCGCAAACTGGAGGAGGCTGGTAGAGTGTAACAGAGAGCTCCCTCAGAGTAAGTTGTCTGGTTGGGGTAGACACATGAGGTGGTCCTAAGGTGCATTTGTGTCTTCTGACTCTGCACAGGCAACAAGATGTTCACCTCTGCCTGCAGGTCTGAGGAGAGAACAGGCAAACATTATAATAAACACTATACTTTACTACATTTAAAATAATATTCATTAATCACATGCAGCACTTTTTAAATGGAAAGGAAAAGGGAAGAAAGCATAAGTGATTTGTTCTTACCTGATATGACTCAAATCTCTTAATAACTGAACATTTTCATCTTCCATTATGCCTGATCTCACTTGAGACAGAGTCAAAGCTTATGCAAAAATCTGTACAGCAGCGAGGGTAAAAAATATATACATTTGCTGTTAATCTATTATAGTGTAATACAATAGAAAGAATAGACATATGGTTGTTTTTATGCATTTTTTTGACTAACATCCAAAATATGCTTCTGTCCAGGGCTCTGAGTGAAATTCATCATAAATCATACTTAGTGGTAGGGCAAAGTTTTAATAGAATCAGATAAATAAATCGAATAATTTTGAATTAAGTCTGGATCAAATCGTAATGTTTATGACTGCAAAAAATAAACCTGCACACGCTGACGTTCACATTATTAGTTTATTTGCCATCCCTTTATAATTCTATAGTCATCTCACAAAAATATAAGAGCACATAATACCACAACTTGAATGTAGGTCTGGGCCATAAAGACAAAGAGGCGCCTCAAAACACTCATGATATCAGAGAACGGACAGCTTTATTTTTGGCAAAACAACAGGGAAACAACAGGACTTGTTTCACTCTGGGGAATAACTGCTGGGCTTCACCGATTTCCACAGCACATAAGTGGCTACAGGGACAAGCTCGGTAGTTGCATAGGTTCAAAACAGTAACTGCACACAACTAGAACTATTCATAATAGCGTAGAGGAGGATAGTAAACATACGCTTCTGTTGCACATGCAGTACCAAACAACACGCACCCAAGAGGCAGCTGTTTGCTTTTCTGCAGTGGACAAAAGTTGTAATAACATCTACAGAAATACAAGCACTGTTTGATGATTTGCTTTTTTACATACATTTCTTACTTTGATTCTGCTATAGGTTTTTCTCTTTTAAACAAATGCCAGTAACAGCATTGTTTTGTTTTCATAGGCTGTTTAAACTGTATTATCATATGATACACTACATTTGGTGCAATGCAAAAAGTGGTACAACTGTGATCATGCACAAAAAGCCGAAGAACACACTTTGACATTGCAGGTCAATTTAACCCAATAGAGCCATTTTGAGTCATATCTGATCATTCAAACTCTGATGCAACCTCCCACCAACTACCTGCAGACAGTGAGACTGGAGTTGGCCAATAAAACTGTGGTTCTCAGAGATAACAATGTTTAGTGACCTGAGACAATTTGGGGGTCTGTGCTTTCAGTTATTTTAATGACTGTCA
Organism: Periophthalmodon schlosseri; assembly: GCA_000787095.1. Taxonomy (NCBI): domain Eukaryota; kingdom Metazoa; phylum Chordata; class Actinopteri; order Gobiiformes; family Gobiidae; genus Periophthalmodon; species Periophthalmodon schlosseri. The sequence goes on from KN470125.1 coordinate 14,273, forward strand.
CCATATTTGCAGCAGAGTCAACAAAGAAAATTAATAGGCAACAGGAAAACACATCCAACAATGACCCCACACGCACACTTATCATTACTGTATATCACACACTCACAAAACGGTCAACAACACAGCCATGCTATTTCTGATAGGAATTCTGTGATCACTAAACAGAAAAGCAAAACAGAGCTGTACAAAGCACACGTCCAGAAAAGATTGGCTTTAGGCATGAAATGAAACTGGACCAAACTCATTCTGCAGAAAACCGTCAACATTTAAGGAATGAAACATATTATTCCATCATAGATACATACCAAACATACAGTGGACACACGGTCTTACACAAAGTAAGAGAATAAGACATGGCCATCAGCTTGATCTTTCAAACTGTCTTCACATTGGAATGTTAAAAAAAGAACACACATCTTACAAGAGGAATGACATTTTATAGACTATTCAATATTGTTCAGTGATTATGATGATGAGAATCATATTTTTTTTAATAATATATTTAGTTAGATTTATTTTATACATTCATTCTCTAACACTCTATTTATATTAACAGTTAAACAATAA
>KN470125.1:14949-38321 GCA_000787095.1 Periophthalmodon schlosseri
ATGCATATCATCATATATATCACTTCAAAGATAAAGCAATAGGATTTCTGTGGGTAAAGCTTCATGACAATGATATATTCACAGATCAATTGGCTGAGGAGCAGCCTGCAAGGGTTCAGAATGATATTTACAGAAATGAAGTAAACAATGGGAATGTAGTAACAGTGCATTGCAAAGTGGAATGGATGATAGTGATATTTATCATAAATGCTTCATGTGTTTTTTTTCTTGGTGCCAAAAGTAGTTTATGATCAACAGCTAAAGTATTTTTTCTACAGTCCTATGTAAATACTTGTAACCATGCAATGGATTTTTGTTGGAATGACAAGCAGGATCTAATGCTGCCCATGTGTGTCTGGGTCCTCTTCTGATGGTTTATCTTACATGGGGGCCAAGGTGAGTCTTATTGTTTGGCCTCCACAAGTTTGTCAGCAGGCCGGGTCACCAGATACATAGGCTAACAAGTACAGTTTTCCCAGATTATGTATGGCACTTATATTAGCAACTGTGCTCCAGAAGATTCTCCCTATGTAGTTATAATTGCATCCATGCAACAGACGCAGCAGCTTGAGGTAATGGCCACTCACTACTTCTCTGACACAGAAGACATTTATGCTACTGTGCAAATCGGGCTACAAGATGCTCCTGTTTATTTAAGTCATCATTGGAATAAATGTTTCATTTTTTTCCTTTAACTGTGTGCAAATAAATTTGTGCTGGAAAGGTTCAAAAGGCAAAAAAGTAAAACATCGCGTGTGTACAATTATACCTACAACCACTTATAATATGCCTATTTTACATTATAGCACTCATCTATTGTATGCTTACACCTAATGAAAAGTGGATGGCATAATTATATTCCGAATGAATGAGAAAATGTTATGATTTACACTTGAAGGGAAACGAGATGCGTCATGTTAAAAAACTGACATTTCAGAATGACAGATGAGCAGGAGTCAAATACTGAATGATTCTACAGTGAGAACTACCATAGTGAGGCTGACAGCAGGAGGGTGGACAAAGATGGCTATGAGAATGGTTGCTAGACTATGCCAGGCTCTAATCCAGAGTTACAGCATCTACAGGGGCCGTCTACAGGTCGATGAGCTGGTCCACCAGCAGCAAGGAGCGGGCCAAGCTGGGCAGGCTGGACTCAGAGCCACCACTGTTACTGCGCGAGTGCCCTCCTGAAACTGGCCCACAAGAGAAGGAAGGGCCAGGTCAGAGAGGGAGGAGGAGCAGGAGCGACAAGCACAGAAAGCAGTCAGAACAGGGCCATAGGAGAGAAACAGAGGGAACAATTTACCCATTATCTACAGCATAGTAAAGTGACAGATCTTCTATCTTATACAAGTTAAACTGAACTTAGTGTAGTTACATACTGTTTTAAATTACCTTGAGAATTCTTTCGACCAGTGACAGGGATAGGATCAAACTCATCCTCTTCACCTGCTTCTGCAGATGCTGGGGGAGGCTCCAAGTCAGAAATGAGGAGGTCAGAATCTGCTGAGCATGTGAAAGACAAATGCAGTCAGACAATGCTTCTGGGCACAACTTGGTTTAACCTCAAACTAAGTCAATATCACCTGAAAGTATTTTACATTTTATACAGAAACTGACAACTTTAAGACTTTAAGTTATTTATAATACATCAGTGAAAATAAAGACAAGCTGAACACTATTAGTTGCAAGAATTGTTGCATTGCCCCCTAGTGGCACAAGAGTAAACCACAAAAGGAAGTACATAAAACACACCTGCTTTAGGCTGTGCAGAGTCACCTGACAGCAGACTGAAGTCATCCATAGCAGAGGCAGCTGAATTTGGAGCAGAGGACACTGAGGATGTTGCACTGCTGCCACCAGGGGGCACTGAAGGGCACGAGATCAGTGAACACCCCAAGAGAGACTCCTCAGAAGTGCGCGGGTCTGAGGAGAAAAACGACTTTGACCACAAAAGTATCTAAATATTGCAAAAAATAACAGCTGAACAAACCTTTGGCAGACTCCTCCACAGCGCCCCCAAAAGGATCAGACAATGAGAGCAGATCAGGAAGCATAAGAGAAGATGTGTCTGGAGACTTCAAGCCTTCAATTAGCTTTTCTGAAGAAGAGGAGAAATAGTGAAACTAATTGTAAACTTAATTTTACATTTGCACATTAAATATAGTACCAGTCTGACTTGACTAAAACAATGTGCATGGATTTGAGAAGACCATTATTTATAAATCATTGTATATTTTATTATTATACTTTTATAGTGGGAATAAACAACCATTAATATATTAATATTACTGGAAGACAAAGGGCAATATATATATATATTTGATTGATTATATACAAATGTTGTCTTGTTTCACACAAACATGTACTCTACTCAGTGGCCAAAGAGACAGAGGAGGATGCACAGAGGTATTTACCTGATGTGTCTGTAAGGTCCAGAGTCCGGAAAGAATCAGGAACAGCCAAGAGAGAGGTTCCCGCATCCACATCCAAAGTGTTTGAGGGTGTCTCAACTGAATCACAGCAAATGAAAAAGGAAAATGTAGCCTCTTGCCTTTAAATGAAACATCATTTACATAATCCAAAATACTTAATTGTATTTTTATTTGAAATAGAGAACATGCTCATGCTACTTTAACAATTTCAAAAACACTGAGTGCGTTTAGAGCGGTTTAATTATATATTACATCCAGATCATTAAACTGGAATATCATTATTAAACTTTATGTGAGAGCTTTTAAAATAAAAGTCATCTTCAGAAAGAGTACTTGATTGATTGTTGTTGCTAGGTAAAAATGTATGTTTATGTCATTGTCGTGTTCTTGGAGAATTTGGCTTAGCAACAACTTTTGTCTTATTTTCATAATGGCTCTTATGCACATTGAAATATGACAAACCATTATGAGGTTTACTTTCAGCAACTGAGGCCTGCAATCCTGGTATTAATTCCTCAGATTTTGGCTCAGCCTCTGAATAGAAAATAACAATTTATTAACACACTTTTACACAAACCCACAAACGGAGATGTATCTTAAACATTGACCTTACCATCTGTAAGTTTCTTGTCATTAGTGCTCTGTTCATTGGATATGTTGGAGAAGTTGTCATTATCAAATGGGTTCCAAGTGGGCTGAGCAGAAATATCTGAAGTACTCCTACAGAAGTAAATCAAAACACAATTTCTGTGCATTTGTTCTGACCAGCATGGATTTATTTGGAAATGTAATAGTAACAAAATAAACTTTATCGTTCTACTTACTGACTAGCAGCAGCATCCGCACTAGTTCCTACTGCCTGTTGTGAGTCATTTGGAGAGGTTCCAACACTGCCTGCTGTGGTGTCACTAGGAGTGCGTTGATGGCCTCGATCGTCAGTAGTTTTTGGAGAGGCAGGTGGGGTCTGACAGCAGAAAGATCAAAACTTAGTCATTATCTATACTAATAAAACTTATATTCAAGTAGTTAAAAGCAGTCTGATCAACATGTGTTTGTAATTGTACTCACAAAGTAGTGTCCCTTACCATCTCTGCCACTTTTGGGCTGATGTCAGTGGGTGGACATGGGGCCACTTTGCTGGGTGAGCTCACACTGCCTTGCTTGCGCCGTGCTGGCCGTTGTGGTGGAGCAGGGCTGGGAGGACTGGCTTGTTGAGAGGCCACACTGATCACTGAGGGAGTTGTGTTGGGCTGCTGAGGTGAAGCCTGAATCTGAGATTGTGGAGGGGACTCAGTCTTGATCACATTCTCTGGTGCTATTGTGGTCTCTGCTGATGGAGCTGAAGTGGGCTAAACAGTTGATTTAATATAAATACACATCATAATAATTATATTTTTAGTTCAGTTATAGAAGAACTATTTATACTCTTTCATCCCCACCAGAAGATATATGCAATATGCAGAATAATGAGAGATGGATTTTTTTTCAGACATTTTTGTCATTACATTTTTCAAAGTCAGAAGTTTACATGCAATAAGATTACTATGACTTTAAACAATTTGGGAAAACACAGATGATGCCATGTCTTTGGAAGCTTCTGATAGGTTTATTGGCAACATCTGAGTTCATTAGAGACACATGTCTTTGGAGCTTCTGATAGGTTTATTGACAACATCTGAGTTCATTAGAGACACACCTGTGGATGTATTTGAAGGCACCTGAAACACACTGGTTCTTTGTGTAACATAATGGGGAGGTCAAAAGAAATCAGCCAAGATATCAGGAAGAGAATTGTGGACTTGCACAAGTCTGGTTCATCCTTGGGTGCATTTTCAGATGCCTGAAGGTGCCACATTCATCTGTTCAAACAATTATACACAAGTATAAACACCATGGGAATGTCCAGCCATCATACCGCTCAGGAAGGAGACGGGTTTTGTGTCCCAGAGATGAATGTGCTTTGGTCTGAAATGTGCATATCAACCTCAGACGCAAAAGACCTTGTAAAGATGCTGCTGAAGCTGGTAAGAATGTGTCATTGTCATCCACAGTGAAATGAGTACTGTACTGACATGGGCTGAAAGGCCACTCTGCAGGAAGAAGCCATTACTCCAAAAGAAACATAAAAAAGCCAGATTACAGTTTGCAAATGCAACAGGGACAAAGACCTTAATTTTTGGAGACATGTCCTGTGGTCTGACAAAACAAAATTTGAACTGTTTGGCCATAATGAGCATCGTTACGTTTGGAGGAAAAAGGGGGAAACTTGCAAGTCTGAAAACACCATCCCAACTCTGAAATACGGGGGTGGCAGCATCATGTTGTGGGGTTGTTTTGCTGCAGGAGGGACTGGTGCACTTCACAAAATAGATGGCATCATGAGGAATGAACATTAGGTGGAAATACTGAAGACATCACCCAGGAAGTTAAAGCTTGGGCACAAATGAGTCTTCCAAATGTACAATGACCCAAAGCATACTGCCAAACTGGTTACAAAGTGGCCCTGATCTCAGTCCTATTGAAAATTTATGGGCAGACCTGAAAAAACATATGCGAGCAAGACAGCCTACAAACTTGGCTCAGTTACCCCAGTTCTGTCAGGAGGAATGGGCCAAAATTCCTGCCAACTATTGTGAGAAGCTTGTGGAAGGATATCCAAATCATTTGACCCAAGACATACAGTTTAAAGGCAATGGCACCAAATACTAATGAAATGTATGTAAACTTCTGACTTTGAAGAAAGTAATGAAGAATTGTCTTAAAAAATCCTTCTCTCATTATTCTGGCATTTAGCAAATAGACTAAACTTTTTCTGTTTTAGGTCAATTAGGATTGCCAAAATTAGTTCTGATTTCATGTCAGTATAAAAAATATATGCGTCTTTTTATATAATGAAACCAGAAGTTTTTATATACATAAGCTTCTGATTTCAACTGTGTATATATACATATACACATACACATATATATTAAAAAATGTAGTACACACATATTTAGAAAGATTTAGAAAGATTCTAATTTTATATAAAAGGATGAAAGTACATAAGGGTAACCACCTGCTTCTGCTGAGCTGGGGCCACACCAGCATTGTTCAGAGTGGAAGTGTGTGCCTTCTGTGACTGTAGAGCTGCAGCCGGCTGAGATAGGTCTAAACTCACTCCTGTGGGATCAACAGAAACACAAGACAGCAATGTGTCACTCTAAAGAACAATCTATAGGCATTTGCAAGAATTTTAATTTACTACATTTATATATTTATACAAACTAACAAAGATTAACCACTAGACTGCTTTAGTAAACAAGGACTGCATATATAATCTGCCTATTTATTTAATCTTGGTCAGTCCATAGTATTGCAACAGATGAAAAAGTGCTATACTACTTGCCCACAGGTTGAGCCGGTCCACCAGGGATGTTGGCTCTCTTGCGCGGTGTAAGAGCAGCCGGCTGGATAGGTAGCATGCCAGTGCCAGGTTGGGTATGAATGGCTTTGGGCCTTTGCCGTGGGGTGATGGAGGTTTCAGTGGTGGGAATGGGATCAGTCAGTCTGGTGAAAAAACGAGGATGTTGGACTATTTTGTAAACAGGCAGTGTACCTAATGACTTTCACAAACTCATGTTTCTACTACAGCTTTAATTGTGGTGCAGTGTAAGCTGGTCATGCTTGCCTGGGCTTATTCTGGCTCTTCTTTGCTGCAGCAGCTTCACTTGCTTTGACTGGCTCAGGAAGTTTAGAGGGAAGCGGGGAATTCTGGAACAAGATGAAAGAGGAGACAGTGTTACATCACAAATGCAGTTTGATTTGTAATAACACAGGGCCTCATTCATGAAGTGCTCTCACGAAAAAATTTGTACTTAAGGCCTTCTTACGAACATTTTTGGCATTCACTAAATGTTTTAACTGAAAATGTCCTCCACGATTGTAAGTAAAAAATATGACTATGTGATCCAATAACATTTATGAGGAGTTTTGTAGAGCATGTAGTCTATTTGGTCTAAAAGACTTTAGGTTACAGTGACAGCCTCAGTCTATCCCAGCCCTAGTGCTCTCCCTATGGGCCACTGTTACAGACCTACACCTAGTCACCGCACTAGACTCAACACCCCCACACCCCCATCACCCCACATGACCAGAGCACATTCATATGCGTCCCCATCCAGCCCCCATTCCTCGCTATTTATTGCGGGTCCGCTACTTGTGGAAAGCGCAATAAATACGATGAAAGCGCTCACTTATTTCAATAAGTTGGCAACTTAAATATATCCCCACTGAGAGTGCACATGTGTGTTTGGACAATTTAAATCGCCACCCGACTTTCTGACTTTCACATGTAAAAATGCCAAGCCCATATTGGCCATATATGAAAGTTTAGACAGCATATATACATAATCTTTTAATGTAAATGTGGTTCGTAGCTGGATGTTGCTGAATTAGGCACAACTGTCATTTAAGAAGACATGTGGCTGCTTAAGAACGTATTGTGAATCTGGCACAGAGTTCGAAGTGAAAGTCATGAAAAGATTTAAAGAAAACATTCATGAATGAGACCCATGGAAACCAATTAGATAAGAATGAGAGAGTAATAGGATGTTTAGGATCAAAGTTTCCAATTTAGGTGGCTTTATGTTTCAATCTTTGAAATGAAAAACATTCACCTTTGAGTTTTGTACAGGACAGGTCCGCTGGGCAAGTTTAAAAGCAAAGTGTGACACCTGATAGATATCTGGTCTATTGTCTGGATCCGGTTCCAGCATGTACCCTTCACAAAACAGAAAAACATAATTACCACTAAAATACGGACTAAACATCTCCATATTTCTGTGCAATTTAACAAGACTAACTAATAAGGCAGTGTAGGTCATAAGAGTAGCGGGAGTTATCTGGTATGGTGAAACTGCCATCACATATGGCCACCTGGCTTTCACCAAAGGGCAGAGTAAAGAAGCACAGCTTGTAGAGCAAACATCCCAGAGCCTGGAGTAGACCATCACCGGAAATAACCACCAAGAAAAAAGACAGGAGAACAGGTAAAAAACGAAAAATATACCGTAATCAAAACAATATATATTTCTCCCAAATTGATTAAATTAGTCAGCTAAACAGCAGCATAATGGTCCGACTTCTGAATATGCACAGGACACTCATACAAATAACATTCATGTTCATTGGGTGAATTCAGCGTTTTCTCACCCAGATATCAGCTTTTGTAGTGATGATCTTGTTATTGTACAAATTCACCATTTCAGGGGCACGATATGATAAAGTTGTATATCTGTAGTAGAATTTATGTTAGTTGAATAGTTAAATTGTTAAAATCAATCATTAATGACTGCATTAGATAATATGTGTACAAACTTTTTAATTTCTTCCTCGACTGCAGTCACTCCTTCAGTTTGTGGACTCTGGAACTTGTTGGTAGCACTGCCAAAGTCACACAACACATAGTGACCCTTGTCATGTAAGAGGATGTTTTCCACCTATGATAACATACACAAGACAGAATCACTTTTGATTGTAAAAATCTGCATATAAATAACACACTAACAAGCTTCATCTGAAGTCAAGATGTTGTTCAACAGAAGGCAAGATTTTGCTTTGATATATTTAGACCCATTTCATATTGGTCAAAGTTTGTCAGTTATATCGTGGACTTTTCGGTGCTCTCATTAGTCACCATTAGACACAGTAAATTACAAAGTACAAACATGTCACTCCTGCTTTAAAGGGCAAAGATCACCATAGTACAATGAGTGTTGTAGTAGTATAATATTTGTTACAGCAGACATAAACGGTTACCTTTAGATCTCTGTGGATGATTGGAGTCTTGCGCTGATGCAGGCAAGAAACAGCTTCACAAGTATCACAGAAGATCTGCAGCACCTCGGACTCAGAGAAGCCGGTCTGCAGCCTTTGATTCATCAAATTTACCACCTGACCTCCTGCCAAATAAAGTTCAATGTACTGTCAGTAATGTTGATCATTTTAAATACAGAGGGATCCATCAGATATTTGCAATTGCCAAATGACTATCAGCAGATGTTGGAGAGCATGAACTGAGGCACACAAGGAGGTGCCACTGCATTTAAAGACAATTTTATGTATTTCAGCAAAAATACACAAAAGGTCCTTTGTACCTACCTTTGCAGTAGTCCATTAATATAAAGACTTCCCATACATCTCTTGAACCCATCGCAGTGATACTAGAGTCCAGATAACCAACAATATTCTTCTGGCCAGCTAGGTCTTTCTATAAATGCCCAAAGATTTTTGAACCAAAAGTTACATGTTGTCACAAGTTCATGTTACAAAAATCAAAAATCACTCACAAACACTGACATAAAAGTGGCTAAAATACTGCAACACACAAAATAGTAATAAACAAAACTCACCATGATTTGAATTTCCCGTTTGCACACCAGCAAATCATGCTCATTGTTGACATACATTCTCTTCAGGGCACATCGGACACCTTGATTTGTTCGTACAAGAAATACAATTGCAAAACCACCTGCAAAGGAAGCAAACAGGTTTTAAATAAGCAGACATATGCTTTAAAGACAAGAAATGTGGTGAAACAATCAACTTTTAAACACACACAGAAAATACATAGACAGAACTGAGCTTTTTTTTATATCACTGACACTGACAGCACATGCAGTAGCTTATTGAGTTATGCATTAGTCATGTCACTGCTGCAGGCTTTACAAAGAGGCCTACATTGAGACCTAACCATCTGGTAAAGCTCAGACCTCAAATTTAGTTTACCAAGTCTCAGAGTCATTTCCTGAATGCATGGTAGTAGCTTATCACACAGAACCTTTATAAAAACCTGGTGGGTGATCTAATGAACTCCAAGATGAGTAAAAACTTGGAAGACATTTATTGTAATAATACTACACAAAACACAGCAATTATGGTGTTGGGAGAGTACACACTAAACACTGATTTTAGACCAGTTTATCACTGCTGTGGAGACGGTTTAGAACTACATTTCTACATTGCCAAACCCCTGGTTTTGGTCTCAGCTGCACAAGATGCAGACATCCCCGTTCACCTTTCAGAGGCAAGAATGAAATCGACACATATCACATTTATCGCATCTTCGGGCTTATAGAAGACATATTTACCTTCAGCAATGATCTCTTCCACGGTGACCTGGTGCCGCCCCACGGTGAAGCCTCGTCCAATAAAGTTGCTCCCTGCCAGACTGGACCCAGAGCTTCCACCCCCTCCTCCAGAACCAGGGCCAGAGCTCACCAATTCTCGACGAGAATCAAAAAACTTCCTCATGTTGGTCAGTTGACAAGGACAACGTTTTTGCTTCAGTCACTCTAAGCTCCAATCAATCAGCTATTATACAGTCAGATTCACAATTTGTTTGGACTGAAGGCGTTAGATGCTCTGATGTCTCGGTCTGTTTTATTGACGTGGATACGGTCCGGATTTTCGTGGCGTTTCTCCCATTTGCCAACACAGTGCAGTATAGCAGCTAGCTGTTATGTAAGTGAATTACACGACCTAGAAGGCTAAAGCATCTCCGGAGAAACAGTCTCTCTATCTAGCTATCCATCCAGCTGTTCAAGGACGGCTACTAAACATAATGATGTCAGCGTTAGGTCCATTTCCATCTCATCCAGATAAGATCCAGCTAGCTAAGTGCTAGCTACTTAGAAGCTATGACATTTCGTGTAAGGTTACCCAGGTTATCCTCTGAAGATGTCTTCGACTGCGATGTTCCCGTCGTTTAACTCGAGAATCGACACTGTTTGACAGAATGTTTCCATTATCAGTCAAATGAAGCCGTTGTCCAGGGCCACATAGCTGGAAATACAGCTATTTAATTGCTTAGATTTGCAATAAAACTGTGATCTTTCTTTTAGCTAACGCTTAGCTCGTGCCAGCCTTTCATCTACAAAACCAAACGCACAGTCCTCAAGAAAACCTTTAAATCCCGCGTTTTAGAAATCTAACAGCTAAAAACGTAAGTCCGGAAAATTTTACATCCAAAAATATTAGATTGAGGTTTCAACCCAGCTGTTCTCTGCAACCACAGCAATCTTTGGCTGCCAGCGATATCGCAACATCCGAGCTGTAGCTGTTGACTCGCGAAAGGACTTATGGGTGTTGTAGTTTGACCACCAATATGTTATATTCATGGTCGTCGTTTTGGCCAGGGTATCAATATAGCTTTTTGTATTACGCCTGTTATTAAATCTTTTATACATTTTCTGATTATAAACATTACATTAAAAAACACAAAATGCGTGTAAAATGATAAATTATTGTTTGTTTATGTGTTTATTTGCTATTCTCCGAGAAAACTATTTTACGCACGGAATCATAGTCTTAAATAATTGTATATACAAATACGAATGCATGAAAAGCAAAGGCTACATTTAAGTCTATTCCAATGGCTAAATGAAGTAGGCCTGTATTTGAACAGATCTTGTCTCTGCAATAAGTATTAATTACCTATTTAGTCCTTGAATGCATCAGTGGGTTGTCCCCACGCACGCTGTGAAGAGGTGGACCTTGAGATAATTTGGCATCCTGGGGGAGGGACCTGCGATATGAATGTAACTGGTTTTATAAGCTAAAACTTTTCCCAGTACTCTAACGCCTGCTCGTCTACTCTCTTTTCCATCCGTCTTCTTTCGAACAGGTAAGGCATTGACGGAGTTGAAGTGTTATGTAAAGTGTGTGCTCCACTTAAACGCACACGCCGTTATGGTTTGACTTTTCTGGGTGTGCCCTTCTTGCGTTCATGCCAAGTTTATTGTGGCGATGACACAACTCTGCTTCCTCAATCTCCTGTTGCTGACTGCTAGACATTTTTTTGTAGAAAACAAACGGTCTCTAATAACATTAAATAGGTCTGTGCTATGTTGTTAAGACTAGGTAGGCCTAATAGGCCTACGTAAAAAACTAATTTGCAAAAGTTTCCACACTTAGACTAATTATAATCAAAATGCAGCCAGGCGCATTGGGAGTATTTCTGCTCTGTTTTCTATTCAACTAGGCCTACTTTGTTCTTGTCATTTTATCCTGTAACTTTAGGCTATGCTTGATGATGCCTTATCAGTGGTCCAGTACAGGAACCACAAACAGCTTGTTGCAGGTAAAGATTCAGGTTGCTGCCTCTTATTTACATGGCAAACCACTCTGGTGTGTCTGCTGACAACATCCATGTGCGTTTTCCAAAGGTCAGTCAATCCATTTATGAGGAGTAGAATGGTTTGTATCATACATTTACGGAACAATCTGACAATAAAACTTTACCTTTAACCATGCTTCATATTTTTCAAAGCATTACCATATATGTCTGCCAAAACAGAGTTCTGTGGTCTTTTATCTATAAAGAAGCGGTGGGTTCAGACCAAACTGACTGAGGGTGCATTTGAGTTCCAAAGGAGTGCAAACTCTATACTGTTCCATTAAGTGTCATTATTTATCCCGCCTTAGACCTTTATAAATGGGGTTGCGGTGCACCCTTTTGCATGCCTGTAGACCCAGGCCTGCTATCAAGTTCTACATTGGCCTAACTTTATGACTGTAAAGGACTGTAAACCCCGTTGCATCGGTTACAATTTGCATATAGATTACAGAAATTATGTAAATGACTATAATTTGGGTAAGGTGACCTGTATTAGCTGCAGTGAAAACCTCCTGTCCTTCCTGGAGTAATTACAGGTGTGTCCACAAACAAAAGCCTAATGAGATTACTTCTAGGGACTGAGCAGATGTGAGACAACGTAAGCAAGCTCTTTGGGAAATTTGAGTGACAGAAAACCTCTTTTTAGCTGATGAAGTGCATACAATATTGATCAGGATAACTACACTAGTTTTACATGTGTGCGTAATGTATCATTGTTAATCCTGTTTATTTTCTTTTAGTTCTTATCCTTGCCTTTGGGAATCCATTCATCCAACAATGGCAGCAGTAAGTTTCAAAAATGTTTCATTATACTTCTCTGACTATTGAATCGAATCCTCATACATTTTAGTTAATTACATATTTACAAACTTCCTATTGTTAAACTATCCTACAACATATTTTCACTTATCTTAAACCAATCAGATTGGAAACCGTGGAACAGTGACTGAAGCATCTGGATTCAACCCAGAGCAAGATGTCCAGAAACTTCGAGAGGCCATGAAAGGAACTGGTAAGACTGTGTATGTTTTTTGCAATGCAACATTGACATGTTTTTGCAGGGTTACTGGGGTCATATATTTACATACAAATAAATCATTTGTATCAATACACATTTAGGAAAATGATTTGTATTTTATATACATTTTTCTCTGGACAAAAACAGCTTAACTTTATTAACAATAAAACAACCTGGCAAACCTATTTAAAATCACTGACACATTGGGAGGATGGGCATTTTCAACATTTTAGAGTCTGGTATGTTAATGTTGTTGGGCTGATTCTATTCTGGTTGCTATGTAATTGAGTTGTTTCTAAGACTGCTATCTGTGGTGTGCGTAGACACAAATAATGAGGCAGCTGAATGGAGTTTTCCAGTTTACCTATTAAACATTACACTATCAATGCGTCTTGTCATACTCTGAAAATGATTTGTACTGTATGTCTGATTGTGTTAAAATATTTTTTTTTTTCAGGCACTAATGAGTCTGCTATTATTGAAGTCCTGGCTCACCGCACAATTGCGCAAAGGCAGCGCATCAAGGAGGCCTACAAACAGTCTATAGGAAAGGTATACAGTCAGTCTACTCAGTCTAAAAAGAGTTTTGCACATTTTATTTTTTTTCATCTCATCTTTTTATTTGAGCAAAACGGTGCATTTAAAAAAAATCATTGTAACAATTTGACCTTGAGATCACATTTTTATTCCACAATGCAGCATCATCATGGCAGTTGGAAATGTAAACTGTGAACATATCAGCTTTGCAAGTTAAACATTAACTAAAAGTGATAATAGTAACCAGAAGTGATCTTTGCATACTGACCCAGGCTGTCCACTTCTGCATTCTGTAGTTATCTGGATCAATATATTAACTTGTGAGGCACATTTGTTCTGTAAACGAGAGTTGTAATAGCAAAATAACAATATTCAAGTGTCCATTGATTGTGCGCGAAAAAAAGAAGCAAGAAGGAGAATAAGAAGTGGAATTTGCGGATGCAGAAAAAGTGAGTCATTCTGCACATATAAACGCCCTTATGTGGGTTCCACTGACACTGTTGAAAACCACACCCTCTAGTGGAGACAGCAAGTGGAATATGTTCTGTCCACGCTGGCAAGACAGACTTGAAAAGTTGCATCATATATAAGTTTTCAGTCACAGAGGAAAGCCTGAAGTGTGTTAAGAAGGCATGTCTGAAAAGCATTCCCATTTTGTACTTAAGTTGTGTTTTGTGTTGTTGCAGGAACTGGCTGACGATCTGTCCTCAGAGCTGAGTGGAAACTTTAGGAGTGTGGTCCTGGGTCTGCTGATGTTGGCTCCTGTGTATGATGCCTATGAACTGAAACATTCAATGAAGGTGAAATTTAAGAGACAAATAAAGAATGGCATTCACAAGACTTGCAGCAGTCCAACTAATTGGACTGCTGCAATTAGTCCAACTAATTAAAAATGTCTAGGTGTAAGAATTGTATTCCTTGAGGTGAGTGAATGTTTTCATTTAAGTGAGTGCTATTGCCCTTCTGGCAGACACACATCACAAAATAGGGTTGCAGTGTCTTGGTTGGAATAGATGGAATTGATGTCAGGTACAAATTCATTGGTGGTGCTTGTCTGATTGGATCATGGCTTTTTTAAAGCTGCGAACAATTTACCACATCACATTGTTAACAGGGGAACAGTTAACAATTTGTGAGTCAAAGGGTGACAAGATGTCGTGGGATGACTTGGCACATCATTACTTTTGCCCACAGGGTGCAGGAACCGAAGAGGCCTGTCTTATTGATATACTCGCTTCAAGGTCAAATGAGGAAATAAGAACCATCAATGCCTTCTACAAGAAAGGTACAGTTTCTCTTTGTCCTGATGGAGCATAGTGCCGCACTTACACTATGAGAGTTTGTTATATGATAGCAATGCAAGCCTTTCTTCATTATTTAGACACACTGACATGACCATTATTGGGTCACATGGAGGGAATAAATATTTAATGAAGTATTGTAGCTTAATTGTGGCTTTTATGTTGTCCTTCTTTGGCCCCATAGTTGAATTGACAAATATTTTTCAAATGTTATCTATTCAGTAATGTGGTGAGCTAATAACTTACAGTATTTTATTTTTGTCAGAATATGGAAAAACTCTGGAGAATGATGTGTGTGGAGACACATCTGGAATGTTTCAGCGAGTTCTTGTCTCTCTTCTGACGGTGAGTTAATGAAACTACAAAGAATTCTGAGATGCAACACACAAGTGAAAATCAGAAACTGTAAATTTACTCCCCCCAGGCTGGACGAGATGAAGGCAACAAAGTGGATGAGGCCCTGGCCGTGCAAGATGCAAAAGTATGTTTTTAAAAAATAAGCAAAAAATAAAAGTTACTTTTCTTCTCTAAGTCTGTGCATTTGATAGGAAATCTTTGAGGCTGGTGAGGCGCGATGGGGCACAGATGAGGTCAAATTCCTCACTGTGCTCTGTGTGAGGAACAGGAACCATTTGCTACGAGGTTTGTCTACAAATGCATTTTATTACTTTTTGACTGTAACCTTTGTGTCTACTGAAGTGATTGCTTTGTGTAGAGATGTATATTGTTTCCTCAACAAGGGTCTTAAAAACTAGAGTCCACATATTATGTGTTCTATAATATATTGTATACCCTATATGTAATTGTGTTGTGCGTCTGCAGTGTTTGATGAATACAAGAAGATTTCTGGACGGGAGATTGAGGAGAGCATAAAGAGAGAGATGTCTGGTTGCTTAGAAGACGTTTTTCTCGCAATTGGTCTGTGTTCTATTTTTCTTTGTAAATGATAAAAATGTACTATTGTACATGTATTGTATTGTATTGTATTGTATAACACAACCATTGGAAGCATTTAAATTGTATTGATCAAGTAAAAATAAACAATACAGTGGACTTGCCACCATCATATTCATAATAAATGCCAACATGGCTACAAAAAGTTCTCCCCTTGGTGAATTTGTCTCTGATGTACTCGGAGGAGACAAAATAAGGGGAACATTTTTGCAATTAAACACAATTCATTACCCTGTTGTAAAATGTAGTGCCAGGTTGCAATTAGTCTGAAGTGACATGTTCTTTTGTGCTAATCCTGAGCCTGTAATTAGTGCTGTGTTTTATTGCCTGTTTTACTGCACTTCCAGATAAAAAGGAAACTACTGTAACATTTGGTTTTGCATTAACATCTGATAAAAGTAACTGTATTTATCTAATATGTTCCTATTTTACAGTTAAATGCATGCGGAGCAAACCAGCGTTCTTTGCTGAGCGACTATACAAATCAATGAAGGTAAATAATACTTTCACTGTGATACATCCCTTCTTGTGTTTGTCCTGTGTGCCATATCTGTGGTGTATGAAGGAAGCATGTGTCCCAGCATTTGAATGGACTGCATGTCACAGGATTAAGGAGGA
This sequence comes from Periophthalmodon schlosseri, assembly GCA_000787095.1. NCBI lineage: Eukaryota > Metazoa > Chordata > Actinopteri > Gobiiformes > Gobiidae > Periophthalmodon > Periophthalmodon schlosseri. Next base: position 30,967 of record KN470125.1, read on the forward strand.
TTATGTAAAAATCTGTATTTCTATGATTCTTTTCACAATCCATGATTTTGTTTGGCCAGGGGCTGGGCACCACAGACAGTGTGCTTATCAGAATAATGGTGGCACGAGCTGAAATTGACATGTTGGATATTAAAGCAGAGTTTCAGAAGATGTACAGCAAGACGCTTTACTCCTTCATTAAGGTAAGGCGGTGTGCAGTTCCGGATTCCTCAGCTGTCAGCTAAATCCTCTCAAATTCTACTGTTAAATATGCATCATTTCTTTTACATTTGTGCTGAGTCCGTGGGTATACCGTATATAAAACTCCCACCCATACATAGCCCACTTGTTTGTAAAATTGGAAGGACAAAATTTTCACTGACATGAATAAAACCACCTATCTAAGGATGACATAGTAGTCTTAAGTGTTCACAATAAATCTTGAAATCTTTTCTTTATAGGGTGACACATCAGGAGACTACCGCAAAATCCTGTTGGAGCTGTGCGGAGGCGAGTGAGAGCCATCCTCAGCTTCTTTTTGTATCTTCCTTCTTTTGATGAATTCCCTCTATGACACATGTTTCCCCGCCCTGCCCTACTCTTTACTCTGACTGACAGCAGTGCCTCACATTACAGTTTGTGAAAGCAATTAAACCAAAGAGCAGTGACCTTTTACACGTCTGCGTTTTTGTTATTGATCTCCGCTAAAGCTTAATTAGCTCTATTTGTTCAAGACAGAGACAAATGCCCCTCGGATCTTTAAGTACATAAAATCTAAATGTTATTGCCCCCCAGATCCAAGTTTTGTTACATGCAACAATTTCATCACTGTCCAGTTGGTCCATTTGTTTAATTGGCGCCAATTTCTCATTTGTTGAGTCAGCCCAGCTTCTTTCATCCAGTCAATTACATTAACAGGACGCTAGCCTAGTTTGGAAGGCAGTAAAGTGTGCCCTAATCAATTATGTCCCATAGCTCATACCAAATTACAGCTCCATCTCAGGGGCAATAACCTGTGCATTAAAGGTGGAGTGGTATGAATCAAGGTGACCACCAGAGGGAGACACACCAGGCTGACCTTGAAAAGCTGCCAGTAAGAAACTGTTTTGTTTCAGTTTTTAGACAAAAACGCTAATCTACGGTACAACTCATTATATTCATGTCTAAAAATAAGAATTGACGCAAGCCTTTGAATCACATGTATGGATCAGGGATTGCATGGGCTGTGCCCAGGCAATTGTAAAAAAAAAAAAAGAAAAAAAATTACATTTACTGAAGTACATTTAGTTAGTTGAGTAACCCACCTCTGCAGACTACTTCTTTAACATCAGTGTCAAGTGTGAATAAGACTTCTTTTCAGCTTCTCCTGTTCTAGCCGATCACACATTATTTATTTATTAGTGTTCAAAAAATACAAGGTGAATGTGGATCTGAGCTACCGAAGGCCCTTTAGCATTTGGTACATTCACGTTTGTTCAAGAGGTTATATGGATCTATTGGGCTTTATACAGCATCAGTGAAGCAAAATGAAAAAAAAAGGATTTTCTTAACAGATTCACTGCTCCAAGCTCTTGATAAGGCAGCACTAATGTTTTTCAATGTGCATAATCTATTTTGTACAGATGTAAGAGGAACCTAAAGCCATATTTCAAAACAGATGGAGGAGGTTTAAGTATATAACATTTCAAGTTATTTGTCTCTGGTATTTCTTAAAACATCTATTTTATTTGTCCATTTTGAGTTGGAATTTATACTATAAACCATCCTTATATTATAATTATTATTTTTATTATATTGTAAATTATATACTGAAAAACAAATCAACTCTAAAATCTAATAATCAAGTATTATTAGTTTCTCTTGGTTGCTTGTTTAAGGGGTGATGGAAACAAACCAGCTGCATGGTCATTTGGCAAAAATACACGGTGAATATAAAAGTTTGATTCATTTAACAGGGCTTGAAACACTAGCTTTGAAATACAGACTATGGTCTTTTTAACAGCTATATATTAGAAATGACTTACAGGAACGTAATAATTATCAAGATTCCCTTACTACATAATCACCTTCACTGTGGATGTTGTCAAATGGAATCAAAGCAATTATCCCAGTGTTACTACATTGGTCTTCTTTTTGCTTTGGTGTGACAGTGGAGTGCACAGTATGTAGGTGGACTGTAAATGTCAAGAGCGTGAATAGACATGTAGTCCTTGTTAATAGCTTTTAGATTTTGCTCAAAGTTGATTCAAACTTTGGGCAGAGTGATATCTCAAAAGGAAAAAATATATAATAAATGAATAAACAGGGCCAAGATAACATGTTCTTTGACCTACCAGTGCCACAAAATAATAGGAACTAAGATTAAGATTAATTAAGAACTGATGTGCAGTATAATTGTGACTTTGAACATATTGTTCTTTTTAGACATTCCTAATGTACTCTTCCAAGTCAGATTCAAGGCTAGCATTTGAATGAACATCATGTTTGAGAAGACTAGAGAAGACTAATTTTAATCTTGCACATTCTTCTGCTCTCATAATTACTTTCTATTATTCCTGAGTGTTGCTAGCGCTTGTCTGTCTACACGCATGCCAAGAAAACAAAGCTATTTTGACAAAAGAAAACATGTAGTTAAAGGGACCTTATGTAGCCTGCAGTTTAGTGTTTTAAAGAGGGTACTACAATCACAACTGAAGCTGTGTTGCCAGTGCCCAAACCTGCAGATATATTGCTCATACATGTTTCATACAAATGTGAAAGGTCAGAACCTCCAGAATTCACTCACTGAGCCGCAGAGGCTGCACTAGCACTGATTCATGATTGGCTGCAAGTGCTGGGGTCTAGGTAATGAGGACTCAGATCAGAGAGAGTGCTTTTAGGTTTAAACCAACTGGATTTAGACATTGAAACAGGCAACCCAAATGAGAGACTTGTGTAAGGCTCATTCTCCTCTCTGGATAATCGTCTTGACAACCAACACCCAATTATACATACATACAACATATATAAATGGGAGATTATGTCCAATATTTTTGTAATTAAGAATAAACCAGCATTAGAATTGTTATCAACAAGCACAATATTTGATTTGAACATGTACATGGCCAATGAAAAATCTTACATACAGTTCCTTGTGTTTTAAAATACAAATGCTATTTTTGTTCATATAAAACAGAAAGCTACTTTCTTTTGTCTGGTAACAGTCAGATACAGATACAGATTATACAGAAGGTCAATTTGACAAAGGCCCAATTATACAGTCATATATGAGCCATATGCCACAGTCCAAATGAGGGGCTAAACAATAGGCTTTTCTAAAACAACCAATCAATCCAGGCTAGTATGTAGCTACATTCATAAAAATGTTTTATACAACACAGATCCTATGTTGCAGTTATGAAATGAGAACATAGTATACTGTATCAATAAAGTTTGCTAATGATATTTTTTTTAAGTCAATGATATGTTATCTTGAGAGCCTAATAAATGCATCTCATTAATGCATTAATAACAGAGTTTATTGAACTTGGATGGGCAGTGAAACGTATTCTCTCAAAAAAACTTTTTGTCCTGTTGACAGAATTGAATTTTTCTGTTACTATGGATCATACCTGGACTGAGGGATTACACAGATGTTTTTGAGCAATAAAAATATTCCTCACTTCCTTTATGAAATGAAAAGAAGTGTGATAAGGGGTATGGGTACAGTTTTTTGTGTTAGATTCCTTTTGTTATTGATTAGGTATAATAATAATCACTAAAACCACCACCTGTGAATGAGAAAAATAGCTGATCACCCATAGCAGTCCCCTGGTCTCTCCTTAACAACTGTGTTTAGCTCCATAAAAATGCTTTCATTATAATGTCTTTGTTATCTCTGCAAAGCAATGAATAAAGGTCAGGCCAAGAGTTGCTCACTTTGAAGACGACTCCTGGATAAAACAGATAAAAATTATACCACCAAAGATCCAAGAAAAGTGAGTCATACAATATGGTTTAGCATAAAAGCTTCCATTCTTCACTGCAAAAATATATATATTTATATATAGCCTAGGTCAATATGACTTGAATACAAGATATTTGCAAGATTTCAGTAGTTTCATCAAGTAAAGAAATCTTGTCAAAAGAAGTGAAAATTGAAATCCTGAATTCAAACATATCTGTCTTTTGTATTTGACTCCCAGCTTGAGTTAATAATTGTGACGTAAAATGTTTGGTGTAAAATAGGTCTTTGATATCATATTGTCAGCACCAGTGATAACCAGTGATAGTCATATTGTCAATAGTTCAAGTGTGAATTGAACTATTTTTAATTGACCAGTATTATTATCTTAAAGGTGCACTAGTTGTTGTTTCATAGTGGGGGTTACTGTCTGCTTGTCTCCATGGAGATGCTATTGCTTTGCCTGGTATGTTCCACAGTATAGGCTATTCATTATTAACTTCCATTTATTCATTTACAGGTGTTAAAAAAAAGATGGAATTTAATGATGAAAATGACATTCTTTTGTTTAAATAAAGGGTGTTTTTATTATCATCTTATGTATCAAAAGGTATCAAAATCAGTATTGCGTATTAAGTCTATTCCTTAGTATAGAAATCCAGTTTTAAATTTTTGTTTGGACTTGTGTAATGTACTGTAGCTTTACATTAAAGTCTCTACACACTGTGAAAAAGACAAGTTTCGCCCAAGGATACATCAATGATAAAAATTTGGGAATTGGATCAAACAGTACAGACAATGACAAAAAGTTGATTCAATCATGTTTATGCCTGTTGCCAGGATTTAGAATGCTGGAATGAGAAGTCATTTGTTTGGCAGCAGCAGTCTCTGTTTTGTATTGAATTTATGCATTGATATGTTAATGGGCAAACATCTAGGGTATTTGTTAAGCATGCCTAGTGACAAGCAGTTCTTGTTTACATTCTTGCCTGACACAATTCTGCTCAATGGGATTTGGTCAAGAAGTAAGTTATAGTAAGCATGTGTGCTGTTTCTTAGAGATGGTGTTCCTTTGAGATGTCTCCTGATCATCAACAGCTGCAAACGCCCACAGCTCAAACACACTTCAGTTCAAACAGATGCGCCTCTTTTGTTAACCAGTGTCCAGTCTTTTTACTATGACAGCTTTAAGGGACGTTAGAATAACATATATAGAAATAGAGCTTCAGAATGGGCTTTCATAGATACACTTGAAGGAAAAACAGCTTGGTGTCCCTGCAGGTAATAGCACATTGATAATACATTGGCATTTTCCTGCATCCAATTCTGTGAAGCTTGTGTAAAGGTTAAGAGGTGAATCTGAATATTTTTAACTTGCGTGCCCTTAAAGTGTGAGTCCTTTTATGTTTGGGAGATTTTCACTTTATATTGAGATTCTAACTGTGTTAAAAATGTGAAGGGACACGCAAATTCTTTAATATTCACTCCACAAAGTCATTAGCTAAACAAATATGGGAGTTCTTTTCCCAGAGAGACACAACATTTTGTGGAAAGTCAATATTTTACTTTCTATTCAAACAATAACAAAGCAACATCCATGTGCCACTGGCTTTATTTTTATTGCTAATGAAATAAAGCTAGCTTTCCTGTCACTGGTTGTGTTAATATGCTTCTTCAGACATCACATTTCAAAAAATCCTTTAAAATAGTTGAAGTAAACAAACTCCACTTCAGTTTGTTTGGATTTGACATAAACATCACTGGACAGGTTGACAGTGTGATCCCAGCTCCCACAGATGAATGCAAACTTTGTGTTCTTGGGCAAGACACTTAACCTACCTTGCCCCCAGTGTCTGCGTATATTGGTGTGTGAATGTGTGTGTGAATGGGTGAGTGGTTCCTTGATGTAAAGCGCTTTAAGTGCCTTGAAGGTAGAAAAGCACGTTATAAATCTGACCATTTGACTATTTACCTACCTCTTCCTGATTAATTTACAAATCCAAGATGTAGTACAAAGTATCTTATATTCTACAGATTTATAAGAGCTACTGGCTGATGAGAAAAAAAAAACACTATAAGACCCTAGGAGGAAAACAATGATTCACCTGCTGAAGAGAAGATGTATTTTTTTCCCCGTGACTCACACCCGATGGTCAGGAAAATATATACCAGAGCAAAATGACATCAAGCCGAAAAGGATTTGTATTATTTTTGTCTAGGAGACAAACCATTTTAGATGCAATGGAGTCAGGTCTGTCCCTGGAAAAAAAAAAACATGATTTGGTAAAAAAACGACTAACTAAAATATACCATAGAGCCTTTATATATCCACAGATATACAAGTTGTTGACTTGGCAAGCCTCTCCACCAAATCTGCAAAATGCATTCTCAACATAAATCCAAGGCCATACAGTGTGTATAATTTTCACTAAAAAACATGCTCAAATCAATACAGTATAGTTTAGCATTATGAAAGCTGAGAAAACATAACAAGAGTTTGGCCACTGTTGAGAATGCTTTAAATGTGCGATCCTAACAAAATTCAAGCAGTGACTTCTCATCAAGGATCTTTTTGATAAAAAAGACTGCCTATCTATCATGTTACTACTATACTTCTTGTCAAATTTAGTAATTTTACTGTTCTGCAGTTTAGATTTTAACATAAATTAACACACAACTTTGAGTTAAAATCAAAAGCCAACCCCTTCTTATATAGAGCACTATATGACACCACAATGTTGATAAATCAAAACCATCTTACAAGATGAATTGAATTTCTTTCAGTCGATTCGCAGAGCAGTCAACACATTTTACTTGTTTACGAGCAGCATTAATTAAATTTGAATGAACAAACAGCAATACATTATTGGCTTGACCAGCTGTACAAACTAACAGCAAAACATGAATGACATGTGTCCAGTGCTGTGATGCATGCAACACATATAGACATAAAAAAGGCTATAATCCCCCACCCTCACCTCTTTCTTTCTCACTCTCTCACTCTCTCTCTCTCTCCCTCCTCTTTCTGGGTCCTGCTGCTAAAAGAGCTTCACTGGAGAAGAAGCGCACAAGGGAGGTCTGCTGTGCACCCTGCTCTGTATTGACGCACAGGTAAGAAAGCAGCCTTGTTTTGTTTGACTTTTTGACCAGCAATATAATGTACTGCAAAACTGCATGATAGGATTTTAATAACTAAGAATATTTTTTACTGTGAGTTTGAGGCTACCTAATTGCATTGTAGTTTAAGTTAACATTTTCATACTGTTGAATTGAAAGTGCTGTGGATCAAATATAAATGTAACAGTACTACACACAAAATCTACTAACTCTCACCAGGAAGGTATAGTTTACATCAAAGCAAATTAGAAAACACAAGTGATGGAAGATAGTTATTACAGAATTATATCCTTTCCCCCCCCCCCCCCATACCACA